>JAVTVY010024116.1:0-93788 GCA_036873755.1 Hanleya hanleyi
AAAGATGCCCAAAGTTTGATGGTCAGCAGTCAAGAGTACGGAGCTTGGTACAACAGGAAGTTCTCCCGGTGACAATTATCATCTTGCCCACCTTCTGACTTCATACCAGGAAATTGAAAAACCCAATGCACATTACACAATGGCTGATTTTAACTGCATACGTTTGTATATGGAAGATCCAGTCAATCGTCAGTTGTTAATTATCATAATTGTAGCGGCGTGTTTGTACATCCGGGTTCTAACCGGTTTTATATATGTCTGCGAGTTGCCAGTGAGATTTGTATTTACCGTCCTGAGGACCATTGCGTCATTGTTTGAGTTCGCGATTATCTATCCAGTGGACTTCTTGCGGTCACTTATTCCATGTCACGAGCACGTGATAGCTGTCGGCACCGTTATTTTTCTACTTGTGAGGTGGATTAAGGAGAGAGGCATCCAAAGAATACAGGAAAGTAGATCGGAGGAGAAAAGAGAGGAAAAGACCGAAACGCTCCTTTGTGTGATTTGCTTTGAAAACAAGAAGGAAGTTGTGTTCATGCCATGTGGTCATGCTCAATTTTGCCAGGTGTGCGCAGACAAGATCAAGCTCACTTCGAAAGTTTGTCCTTTATGTAAGCAGAAGATAAAGAAATCAGTCATTATTTACATGAACTGACAGATGCTTTGCAGAGGGTTACCAGTTTCAGCGATCGAACGCTGGCGTTCAAAATTGCGCGTACAGAGAAGATTATAATTAATCTATAATTATCAGTATTGCTGTAGCTCGTAATGGCGATAAATGTTGATAATGCTGTTCAAAGTTCAAAAGGATCATAGTCATGTAGATGAGCTCCTATTTTCAGTTTCTCTATAGACACATACACCAGTTGATCTGAATTATGCTTTCACTTTGGGATATATAGGATACCCATTTCATCACCGAGTTTGGCGTAAAACGCACACATGCAGTACACGTACATTCATTCTAAAATGAATAAATGTAAAAAATGATAATGTTCTTTCAATTAGACCAGCCTTCTGAAATCGGCCATGACTAGTTTCATCTTATTTCTTTCAACGTTTATTTCAAACCGTTTAAAAAAAGACATTGTGAACTATCCACATTTGGGAGTCACTTTAACCCTACTGGGCCGGGGGGTGGGGGGCATTATGGCATAACCCCCCAGCAGAGGATCATGGGTAAATTCAAAATGGCGGCAAGGCGGGGTACCAGAAAATTGATGTTTTTGCTATTTTCCTTCAAAATTCCGCGAGGAAAAGTGAGATTACCAGGTTATTATTATTACTAATTATCATGCATTTTTGCGAAGAAAACGCATACATGAAAAATTCTGGAAAAATCTGACGGAAAAATCGATCCAAAAATGTCTTTTTCAAATTGATCAAAGCGGCAATCTTGTTTTTTTTTTTTACATTTTCTGGTAGAGCTTGGCACAGTCACAAAATTCCCATGCCAGATAGGGTTAAAAGACGTATTCCTTGGCTTCTTGTGGAGTTCACTTTAGATCGCCGATATAACAAATATCATTCTTCGTTTTCGTAAGTAGGTTAAAGTGACAAAATAGCTTGTTACAGTTGTTCGTATATCGTGGTGTACTGGATACGCACGTTGGATCACAAGCGCCTCGAAATTTTCTTTTACCGAGTTTGAATCCCAGGAGGGCAACATTTGTGACGTCGATAAGTTATTTCAGTCTTTGTTATTTTTGTAAAAAAAAAAATGCATTCAGTATATCTGAAATAAGAGTTTAGGCTATCATTATGAACCAATTAAAAGTAAAATAAATATTGTTTACCGTTGACATGACACCGTGTGGACATTACGGGCTATAGTCAAACGTTGAAATCGGACGATCAGTCGCAACCTGTTACAACGGCAATATATTCGCCTAAATTGTGTATTTATTCTTCAATATGTGCATGTAAAATCGACTGCAACGTGGTGAAATAATAACGCCTTGGTATCGAACATATGTGACGTTATCATGGTTCGTCTCAAATGTAAAGCTATCATGGTTCGTCCCAAATTCAGTCCGTTGATTGACAGTTGCCACCGACGACAAGTTGTACATTGCATTGTGGAGAGAAAAAATGTACATTCCTATGAGTCGGCTGGCTGTGGGCAAAAAAAAACGCCTTACAATACCATCTCCTTTCATGTACGAACGAGAGACGAACCAATCAGAACATACACGCTGATTGTGTGTAGAGTGACATCATTCTCAAGTAGCGGCGCCATGCCTCCTAGTATGGTGGTAGTGTTGATCCAATATATAGGTCAGCCAATCAATAACGCTTTTCTATGACACATTTCGAACTTTAAATGGTTCCGAGGTCAGTGACGTCTCGTGTCTATTTATAAGTTCTTTGAACATTGAAGGGGACCAGATATATCAAGGGAAGTTCGAAGTGGGAACGTAGAAATTGACTTGATAAGATGAAGATGACGTGTTGGCGGCCAAAGCTACCCTCAGGACGCACTTGCGGAGCCCAATGAAGTTCTATCTAAATATGACACCGGCACGTTATAAATAAAGTCGTCGCCTAGGGGCTCCGGCCAGTCGTCATCATGAAGCGCTGGGGAATAAATGGTAATAATTAGTAAATAATAGTCTGATGTGAAATAAAATAGATTTTAACCACTTCTCCTCGGAGAAAAGACTTTTGAAGAAAATTGACGAATAATTAACTTTTTTGGTACCCCACATGGCCGCTATCTTGAATTTGCCCATGATTCTTTGCTGGTGAGGTTATGCAAATAGGCTCAAAATGACCCCCATAAGAGGTACTGAAAAGTCACGGAGGGTCAGCTTTTATTCTATTGTTATTCCGGAGACAAGAGAGAAAGTTTAGTAGGGGGAGGGGAGGGGCATAATGGCCCTCAGGCAAGACAGAGTTAAGAATATTTCACTAATATGCCGACAGCCAGTTTTCCTGGAGTACCCAGAGAGAGAACCACCGCCCGTCGGCGAGTAACTTGCAAACTTTCGTACATCACCAGCGGGTCTCGAACCCGTGCGAGCGGTGTGAGGCTAGCGATCACCAGCGAAAGGCTTTGGACCGCTCGAACAGCGAGGGCCCCCGCTACGAGGTGATGTTCGACACAGTGAATCACAGTCCTGAGAGTCCTGAGAGCCCCGAGGCGTATATTTGGATGAACGATCTCTACCGAGCTTCCAATCCCCAGGGCATTCGCCCATCCGAGCTTGGTTACAAACCCAACACGCCTGTAGTTTTCATCGAGCTGTCCGTCGCCATTTTCCACTTAACCGGTTTATATTCGGAGTATGGGCAGCCAATGGCAAGCCGATATGATGGCGCTTAGTGCTTTTTGCTGAACACAACGACGGTAGCCAAAAAATGTTGACCTGTATCGATATTGGAAATATGGCTGTGTCATGCCTATCCCGACCAAAATTAGGGAGTATGTTGTGGCTGCGTCCATACAGATTTCCAACACCGGACAAGCCGGTGAGCTTACAAAGCGATGAAGTGACAGAATTCACCAACAAACTCGAATGGTTCAATCGGACGGTTGGACATGGATGTCCTCTTGAAACAAATGGGCTTATCACCGCAATATCCGGAAGGCACTCATCTAGAACACCAAGTGCAACGAAACCACAGTCCGCGGCGTCTTGTACTCCAGTCAAAGCCTGCCACATCCACGTCCATATAAGTTCAAGCGTCGCAACCACGTGCGGATCAGTAAAGTCAACCGCTGAGGAGGCACGCTTTATAGCGCGGAATTACAGCAAATGGTTAAATGGCTGGAAGATTACTTGGAATGGATCCCGAAAACTGAACGTCGCAGAAGCAAAACGTATTCCTTCCTGAAATGGCAAGGCTTAATTCGTTGGTTCTGTCCAACCAGATCAAACGGATATAAAGATTTTCCAAAGAAGTGGAAGTTCAGTTTATGCTGAGGCCTGGCCAAACCAACTGTCCGAGGGGATCTGGGATTACAAGCGTTTAGTCCGTCATTCATAATTCAGCCGTCGTCCATTAAAGAATATCCGCGTCCATAATCCAAAGACCTAAACCATATTCCATATAACAGTATTAGCACCAAATTAAAAACAAATCATAGTATACATGAACATAGGTTAGTTTCCTGCAAGAGAGAAACGATCAACAGTTTTCAATGATGCCGACATCATGATGTTCCAAAACTAAATAAAATCCGTGTCGCTGATCAGTATTCTTAATCCATAATAATCGTTGTGAAGTAGTCATCTAGAGAATGATGTATCTCCGTCACGCATTGAATGTAACTGTTCATATGAGCACCATGAGGATCTTGAAGTACATGGGTTCATACGGCCCCTAGCCTACGAAACGTAACGCCATAGATCTTGCACGCACGTTCGTATTTTGCTATCAGCATGCGATATGTATCGCCAAATTTGAGAAACTTTGAGTGGAGGCGCTTGGTGAAATAGCCCTGTTTTATAAGTTTCTGCAACAAAGTTTTGTGACGTTGATTAAAATCGTCACATTTAACACGGGATCTAGCAAATGCAACTAGGCGATATATGTATACGCCATATGCAGGTCCCACTGGAATATTACTGTCCAGAAAGGGATAGTTTACGATGTCGAAATTGTAATCATCTCTTTTGTCATAAACTCGACGAGAGACAACGACCGCTTCATTTTTAAAGAGATATAGATCTAAATATGATGTGCATGTAGGGCTATCTGTAGTTTCCCTCAAATCCAGCGAAGGTGGATATATATCCTTCACTGCATCATTTATATAGCGATTATCCACAGCGAGAAGATCGTCTATATAGCGTTTGATGAATGAGAAGGAAAGGGCTTTGAATGGATCGGTTTTTGAAAGCGCCTGCATATAGTCATATTCATAAGAGAACAGATACAGGTCAGCCAACAGGGGTGCACAATTAGTACCCATTGGAATTACAAGCGTCTAGTCCGTCATTCATAATCCAGCCGTCTTCCATTAGAGAATATCCGCGTCCATAATCCAAAGACCTATTCCATTTTCCATATAACAGTATTAGCACCAAATTCGAAAAGACAATCATAGTATACAAAAACTTAGGCTTGTTTCCTGCAAGAGAGAAGTGGTCAACAGTTTTCAATGATGACGGCAAGACATCATGATGTTCCAAAAATATCAAATCCGTATCGCTGATCAGTATTCTTAATCCATAATATTCGTTGTAAAGTCGTCATCTAAAGAATGATGTATCTCAGTCACGCTTTGATTGTGACTGTTCATATGAGTACCATGAGGTTTTTGAAGTACATGGGTTCATACGGTCCCTAGCCCCGGGTTAAGCGAAATTAGACACAAGTTATGAAACGTAGCGCCATAGATCTTGCACGCTACGTTCGTATTTTGCTATCAGCATGCGATATGTATCGCCAAATTTGAGAAACTTTTAGTGTAGGCGCTTGGTGGAATAGCCCTGTTTTTCAAATTTCTGCACCAGTGTTTTGTGACGTTGATTAAAATCGTCACATTTAACACAGGATCTAGCAAATGCTACTAAGCGAGATGTGTATACGCCATATGCAGGTCCCACTGGAATATTACTGTCCAGAAAGGGATATATTTTTTATCATTTAGAAAGTGATCGTATAACAGTATGTTCGTTATTTTGGGATAACACTATCTTGGAATAGCACAAATACTAGTGCTGAAAATTTGGTCGAGTCCTGTGCGGGATTCGAACCAGCAACCCCAGAGTCAGGCACCTAATCGCCAGCACTGTATGTCGGCGATCTAAACCACTCGGCCAACGGGCCTCCCACAAAATAGGAGGTAGCAGACCGGTAGTCTTGAAAGCGAACATACAGTACCCCTCTGATGATCGTAATGACACAGCTCCCAAAGCTGAATAGATATATTTTTATCATTTAGAAAGTGATGGTATAACAGTATTTTCGTTATTTTGGGATAACACTATCTTGGAATAGAACAAATACTAGTGCTGAAAATTTGGTCGAGTCCCGTGCGGGATTCGAACCAGCGACCCCAGAGTCAGGCACCTAATCGCCAGCACTGTATGTCGGCGATCTAAACCACTCGGCCAACGGGCCTCCCACAAAATAGGAGGTAGCAGACCGGTAGTCTTGAAAGCGAACATACAGTACCCCTCTGATGATCGTAATGACACAGCTCCCAAAGCTGAATAGATATATTTTTTATCATTTAGAAAGTGATCGTATAACAGTATTTTCGTTATTTTGGGATAACACTATCTTGGAATAGCACAAATACTAGTGTTGAAAATTTGGTCGAGTCCCGTGCGGGATTCGAACCAGCGACCCCAGAGTCAGGCACCTAATCGCCAGCACTGTATGTCGGCGATCTAAACCACTCGGCCAACGGGCCTCCCACAAAATAGGAGGTAGCAGACCGGTAGTCTTGAAAGCGAACATACAGTGCCCCTCTGATGATCGTAATGACACAACTCCCAAAGCTGAATAGATATATTTTTTATCATTTAGAAAGTGATCGTATAACAGTATTTTCGTTATTTTGGGATAACACTATCTTGGAATAGCACAAATACTAGTGCTGAAAATTTGGTCGAGTCCCGTGCGGGATTCGAACCAGCGACCCCAGAGTCAGGCACCTAATCGCCAGCACTGTATGTCGGCGATCTAAACCACTCGGCCAACGGACCTCCCACAAAATAGGAGGTAGCAGACCGGTAGTCTTGAAAGCGAACATACAGTACCCCTCTGATGATCGTAATGACACAGCTCCCAAAGCTGAATAGATATATTTTTTATCATTTAGAAAGTGATCGTATAACAGTATTTTCGTTATTTTGGGATAACACTATCTTGGAATAGATATCCAGAAAGGGATAGTTTACGATGTCGAAATTGTAATCATCTCTTTTGTCATAAAGTCGACGAGAGAGAATGCCCGCTTCATTTTTATAGAGATATAGATCTAAATATGATGTGCCTGTAGGGCTATCTGTAGTTTCCTTCATATCCAGTGAAGGTGGATATATATCCTTCACTGCGTCATTTATATAGCGATTATCCACAGCGAGAAGATCGTCTATATAGCGTTTGGTGAATGAGAAGGAACGGGCTTCGAATGGATCGGTTTTTGAAAGCGCCTGCATACAGTCATATTCATAAGAGAACAGATACAGGTCAGCCCAACAGGGGTGCACAATTAGTACCCATTGGAATACCTATATGCTGCTGATATATTGTGTTGCCAAATTTCACAGATAGTTTTAATGAGAAATTCAAGCAACTCTATAAACAAAGAAACATCCCATGAATGATATCTCTTGTACGTAGTAGAGCTAAAGAATGCTTTATGGCTTCTGACATTAATATATCTACGATCAGTTTTCTTGAACACAGATACTATTAATGAACTTAGATGGTCAATAAGGTCCTGATGAGGGATTGTAGTATAGAGAGTCGAGAAATCCCATGTGGATACATGTCTGTACGGTATGTGACCTTTAGCATCAAGTTCTTCCTTGAGACATTTTGAGTTTTTCAATATCCACATACATTCAACGCCAGAGTTCTTAGAAATAATGGCGCAATACCTTTCCCAAAATGCTTTTACCTCCTGAAGGGCCCTCGTCCATAGGGTGAAAGAAGCTTGATGGTGCAGCTTTTAGAACCAGCTAGCTTTGTATGGTGATTTATGGACGACCGTTACGATTGGTTGGAAGACAAATACCTCTTTCCCTGATAAACTTTTTGTGATTGTTAAATAAATCTTCCAGAGTAACTGTAGTTTGGGAGTAAGTAGACGTATTTGATGATGATATGTCTACACTCAATTCTTTAACCAGCACCTGGTAATAGTAATATTTACATATGAATATTATATTATTTGGAGCTTTGTCTGCTGGGACTATGACGAATTTACTCTGGAGATTTGCTAGAACTTCTTGCGAATTGAGGTTTCTCAGTACTTGTTTTGCTTGGGGAAGAGTACTTCTGTCAATATGGCGGACTGCTACAACGACCTTGCTCTTGGTGAGGTCCAGCCAATCAGCGAGTACTGTTGGTTCAACTTTTTCTCGCTTAGATTAATCAATAACATACTGTTCCAATGCAGACAGGACTATCTTCTGGTCGGCCTTCAGATTTATTCTTCTCGGCTCTCTATATTTAGGTCCTGAGGTGAGTAGTGTACCTACCAAAGCGTCAATCAACGACCTGGCCAAGGATCAAAACCCGGGATATCTTCGTGTAAAAATGACATTGATCCTCCCACAGTTGTGCCCCTTCACCAACTGTGAATTTGATTTGTGGACCATTCCGCCGACGCAGACCAGTGTCGAACAGGAGGTAGGAATGGAACATCACCCTCTCTCCAGCATCAATGATACAGGCCCTATCGAGTTCACCATCAACAATGCGGATACGGCCTAGGTGGATTAATCCCATACGTAGATGTACGTGAAAGCCAACATGTTCCTGCAGATGGACATTTCGCTCAGCGACAAACTCGACCAACATGACCCTTACCGTGCATACACCGAGAACTTGTCGTGTTACAGCCGAGAAGCCAAATGGGTAAGGGAAATGACAATGGTGGATGGGTAACGAGGTAGAGTAGCTCGTTGGATGGCATGGCCGTCTGCATGCGAATCTGCTCATGCAGCACCGTTATCTCTTGAACAAGGAACCCATCGAACCCCGACTGATACGGGTGCCACCGACTATTATCTTGATGGCTACCGACGTACAGTGTCGCACGACTGAGTATAAGATCATCATCCAAGTGATGTATAACCGCCAAGTCAAACCGAATCCAGCCGTACTGCTCAGTCACCCTATCCGACGTGTGCAAACGAAGTGTGTTCTCCGTGCCTACAGGGAATATGAGCGCCAACTACGAAAAGGAATTCTTGGAGGAACTGTCCAAGCGACAGATTCCGTTGAAAAAAAGTTTCAATGGAACCTACCGGAGAATCCATAAAAAATCAGCATCAATTTTGTGGCCCTGCATATCGTCGGCCGGCCGGAAATCCACTTTACACAAGTCCTTTGGAGTACCACCAGTGTGATTTGCTACGCCGAATTCGATAACATCATCCAAGTGAATAATTGAAGCAACTTTCTGTGTGGTTTTGCCACCTAACATGGACTTGGTTCAGATCGCGAATGTGCTCGGTGATGACTCATGAACACGCACCGTCTTTCCATGGAAATTTTCCCGAGACATTTTACCACTAGACCGTGTTGGGTCGACCTGGCGAACAGTGAGTTACAGAAGAAAACTAGCGGACAGAAGAGTACGGGAAGTACTTTGATTCGTAAGGCCTGCTACCGATTCATATAGACCTGAAGGCCTTGATGGACGAAGGCACAGAGACTGGTGTTGGATCAGTCGAGCATTGCAGGGCCTCAACAGTAGCGTGTGCGAATAGCGCTGCCTGTTTTAAAACAACATCATTGCCGTGGACATTCCTCCACTTTCTCTACCACTCTCCACATGCGCATGCACGCCTCCGAACATTCCCTTTCTCTTCTACTCATCGAGTGCGCTTTCGTACCCAATTTTATTCCTACCGAACAAGAGATTTATAGAACCATACCCACGCTTATGTGCTAATATATGCATATCCCGAGAGTAGGCATGTCCCGTGTGCTCAGCCGCATATACGGATTTCTCTCCTACTTCTTGGATGCACATGGGCGTTTCAACAGTAAACAGGGATAGCACCCCAGTCTTATTCTACACCAGGAGAGCTTCAACGCATCCGCTCTTTCTCACGTCCATGCACAGACGTTCTTTCCCGAGTGCTTATGCACACAATGACGTCACACGATAGACATCAGCGTGGACTTATTCTTCGCTCGAGAGCTTCACCACGACAACATGCACGCTACATTCAGACGACGTATGGTCCATCCACAGGTAGCAGTCCTTGTATATCGGAGGACAAGTATTGCGAGATGTATATATGGGATGGCACTGGAGGCCATATTGGGTCTTAGTATAAGGACAGGCCGGAAACCAATTTTGATGTTGTCAAAAACTAAAACTAAACTCCAATCCTTTTTTCCCTAATTCAATTTAAAACGAGAATTTGTCCACTCTTCCACCGTGTCGTTTTCATCGACTACACAGAGGCTGTATCCAATTAAGCACGCGAAGTAGAACATTAAAAGAGTGTTCTAACGCAGGGAAGCCGGGAAGCCTATGACGTCATAAGTAGGTTGTCGTGACGTCATGAATAGGTCGAGGTCGTGCGGTGTTCGTTTATTGATAGTGTCATGAACATAGCCCAAGGGATTGTAGGTCAACGTCTGTTCACCGGACAGTGACAATAGCCTGAGATGTTTGCGGTGTTTTATGTCTGCTCAGCGGACCGTGTCTATAGCTTTTTGCGGTGTTCGAGGTTCTGGTCTATTTATGGAGCCATATTATAGCCTGAAGGTGCGGTGTTCATCATCTATATATAGACCTATAACCCGGAGGTGCGGTGTTGTAGTTCAACGTCTGTTCACCGAACCGAGACTATAGCGTGAGAAGTGTTTGCGGTGTTCTATATCCGTTTAGCGGACCGTGTCTATAGTTAGCGATGGAGCGTGACTAATGAAAGCAGGCGGCTAATTCGGGACCGAAGTCGCATTGATTCCTATGTTGATAGTGTTGAATGAGGCATGCAATGCGTAAATTTCTCAGTTATGCCCCTAGGGCGTCCAAATTTCGTTTCGGGGTAAAAAAAATTTCGATTTTTTTTTTATGTTTTAATTTTTGTTTTGGACTTTGCCGATTTTCGTCGAATTTTCTATAAATTACCCATGGCGATATCTCGGGAACTAAGAAGGATAGAGACTCGCGGCTTACGGCGTCGTATTATTCTCGTATAGATGCGCAATAAAGGTTCGTACAGGTTTATCGCCGGAATTAGACGATAATCGGTGTCACGCGATTCGGCGATTTCTCGGGAAATATGCGACATACGGGCTCGCGGTCTGCGGCGTTGTATTCCTCGTGTAGGGGTGTACCGTAAAGCTCATATACGAATTTATCGTATCTTCGTAAGTTTCGCCTCTATTCGGCGTCGAAATACGCTCTGTTTACTTACTTAACCGGACATGGAACTCGTCAACGCGAAAATTAGGTCGACCGGAAGTGACGTCGATAAAATAGGAAAGTCTTCATAAATGCGGCCATTTGACAGTCATACGTCATTATCACCTCAATATTTCACATATAAGGACGAATTGCCTTAACGTATCATAATGTCGCTACTATTCGAACGCGTCACCGATAGCACGATGGAAGAGGTGCACTGACAAGCAATTCGCGAAAATCTTTTGATTCTCATCAAAAAGATAACATGTGTGTCCGCAATATGTGATTCGCTAAGACGAAATACGATATTAACGATGGAAATGTACGAAGACATTATGGCTGAGAAGACGAGTAGTCGAGTGCGGCAACTTGATACCTAAACGAGGTCCGAAGGCCTTTTATGCCTTTGTGGAATCTCTACAGAAGACTGGCAACATTACATTCGCCCAACTGCTACAACTTGAACTTAAGAAGACTTCTATCGTTGATGTTGGATACATCTTCATAACTGGGTTTCATTTGGGATACAATGTCTTCGCCAATGAGGGAACCTCTAAAGAGCACGCCTGCATAGATATTACCGAGAGTATATATGTAGCCGACTCCGACCCTTTGCCCCATATAAAAACCATACGTTTATCGCGGGAGGGTTGGATGAAGTTGACGGACTATATCGTTACGATCGACGACCTGATAGTGAAACGCGTAGACAATGCCGAACCTTTACCGTTGTCAGAAGACGTGTACTTGAGTTACAACTTCTACCGAGGACAGGATAAAATTCATGTTCGTCGCTGGAAGACGGATGAGAATAGGCGCAACAAAATCCATCCAACAAAAGACGGACAGACTTTGGACCTGACTATGTGGTCAAATTTGAAAAACTATGTGGAGGACGTTGAGTAAGCCTTGAACGTTATCCGTTACGCGAGTGAATATATGATAGACGCTGAGACGGGGTCACGACAATGGAGCGTGAACGAGTACCAGTGAAATGATTGTATATATTTTTATGTTCATCGACTCGTAAGAGGACGATACATGCAAAGAATATGAAACCATATACTTGGAAAATCTGTGACATTGCTTGAAAAAGGGACAATTCGCATTTATACTTCGTGGATAAATAAAAAATGTCAAAGTATATCATAGCCTTGTCTTTTTATGTACTCTTTTGTGGGGAGGAGGAGTGTGGTGGAGGAGGAGGAATTATATGACTAGTATAAAATAGAGACAAAGCAATACGAAGATTACTAAATAATCGCTTTATTCATCAACGCATAGAACTGCACAAATAATGAGCGAAAACTGCTTATATAAAATACATCTCCATTGTGGGTATCATTTCAACATCTAGCCTTCCATTCAATGTTTATGTACGAATATTTCCACTGGGGTCGTTATTCGGAGTCCTCGCTATCACCGTCATCAATCAACTTATCGAATAAGCATTTCCGCATAATAATCATCTGTCTGAGTGCTTCCTAGTAGTCTATGTCGTATATCGTTTGCAGACGCGTCGTTGTTTTCAAGATCTCGTTATGAATATAATCGGTTTGTAGCTTTTGCATGTTCACGAGGAGATTGCAGTATTTTTGACGTAAAGTCTTCATCATCGTTGGAGTATAATCCTCCATAGCATTTGCACCAGACTCATCCTCGTCGTAACCTTGGCTTGTATATCGCTGTTTTCTCTCGTCAATGTCAACCCTACAATTTCTCGCGATAGGTTTACCGAACATGTTTTTCCACACGTTATGTTTAACCCGTTTCCGCAAGTGGATATGTAGATCTATTTCTCCAGGATGGATGAGTTCGTCATCTGAAGGGTATTTTCTCTTTCGTCGTTCCATTTCATTCCCGCTTATATGGATCATCTGCCTCTGCTGGGAATCGTCATCATTTTCATTCCGTTTGAACCACGGTGGATCCATCTTCGTATATAATCCCTCTCCCACTTGTTCATTCCTCTCAGCGGACCATGTCGGATCGTGAGATGGTATGCGTTGAATTTGAGTTGATGGATTATGAATTGGGGCTGGACGAGGTGGCAGTTGTTCTTCCTCTTTCACGAGTTCCTCGTCGCCTGATATTACATTGGTAGACAATCTGTCATTTTCCGCCGTATGGGGTTTTAAATCGATGAACAGATATCCGAACGGACGAGATGTGACTTCGCGAAATTTTGCCATGAAATGTGTCGTATCCCGAGGAAAGATTCGTCTCCCGAACGTGCTAATTTGCTGTCTATCAATAGGATTATTGAATAGAATGAAATACTGGCAGTTCAGCGTGATAAAGTGTGACTGAGGTACATCATTTTTAGATGACGACTCTATAACGAATATTATGGATTAAGAATACTGATCAGCGATACGGATTTGATATTTTGGAACATCATGGTGTCTTGCCGGCATCATTGAAAATTGTTGACCGCTTCTCTCTTGCAGGAAACAAGCCTATGTTTATGTATACTTTTGTCTTTTGAATTTGGTGCTAATACTGTTATATGGAAATGGAATAGGTCTTTGGATTATGGACGCGGATATTCTCTAATGGACGACGGCTGGATTATGAATGACGGACTAGACGCTTGTAATCTCGAGATGTCTTGCCTTGAAGGAAGAGATTCTGAGTCAGATAAATTACGGACAAATTTCTGTGATGCGACCCTTTGGTGAATAGGTCGACAACTTTTTCTTCGCGCTTTACCTCACCCATCAAATCGTCCAGAACAATAACGTTGTTTGCTAAGAGGTTAGTCCTTTTGCAACTACATTGATTTCTCTTCCAAAAACCTTGCAAAAGACGTGAGCGTGTCGTAAATAACATGTGAATCCATGTCCGGTACCCTTCAAAGATATAATAAATATTTTTATTTCGCGCATTTTCAGGCGTAGTCCTTCATAATTCTGAGTTGATATTTTAGTTCTATCGAATTTACCGATTCTCTTGTCTGTTGTCAGACAAACTTGAACCTTGTTGTATTTCTTTGTTTAATCATGTCTCTTGCATATCGCTCCAATTCAGGGTCATTTCGTAGAGATAGGCATAGATGGTGAAGTTGGGTCAAATTGAAAATTGGTAATACCGTTGGTTGTCCCAAGGGAGTCAACGTGCTGTTTGTTCTGTTTTGTTTAACAGCTATGTTTAGGCTATATAGTTTTTTTATTTTTGTGAAAATAATTGAGATGGGTCATTTTTTCAAATATTAACCCTATCTGGCCTGGGGGGGGGGCACCCCCACCCCCTCTGTTGGTTTTTTGCTCGTATCTCCGGAACGACCAACAATTGAGAGCTGAAACTCCGTGACTTTCAGATTATCATATTGGGTCATTTTGAGCCTATTTGCATGACCTCCGAGCAGAGGATGATGGGTAAATTCAAAATGGCGGTCATGTGGGGGTACCAGAAAAGTGATGTTTCTGCCATATTTCTTAAAAAATTTCGCAAAAATTTAGCATGTTGATTCAACGCGATTCTATGCATTTTACTGAAACCATATGTCTTATCATCGCCAAAAAAGACCCCTGATGTGTTCCCTCTCCCTCCCTTCCCCCATTAGCCCTTCCAGGCCTGGGGAAGGGGGGGGGGCAAAATGCTTCCCTACCAAACTTTCTGCGATATTTCCGGAACGCCAACAAATGGAGAGCTGAAACTTCGTGACGTTATACGTTATCATATTGGGGTCATTTTGAGCCTATTTGCATAACCTCGAGCAGAGGATCATGGGTAAATACAAAATGGCGGCCATGTGAGGTACCAGAAAAAGTAATGTTCTCGTCATATTTCTTCAAAAGTTTTGCTCTTCTGGACGGAAAAGTGGGTAAAACTTATTTTATTTCATATCAGATTATTATTTACTAATTTATCATTCAGGTTTTGCGAAGAAAAAAACAACTATAAAAAATTAGAAGATTTTGACCGGAAAATCGTCCAAAAATGCTCTTTTTGAAAATGAGGTAAAATTGACGTCATCATGACGTTTTTTTACATTTTCTTGTAGAGCTTGATCCAAAGATAGTGTGGTAAATTTCTCCAAAAGTGTGCCAAAATATATCGGGGGGGGGGCATCCCCCCCCTCCCAGGCTGCGGTACACCCCAAATCGCCCAGGCCCGATAGGGTTAATAATAATAGAAACATTCTATGCCTAACCGGGCACAATCGCACTTGTTCATTCACATATATATGCACCTTGACAATTTAAATCAGTGTAGGAGGAACTAATACCGAGCGCACTGAAGAAGATTGGCAGTAGTAGGTAGCCCGCATTTCGAACCATATTTTCCAGGAGTGTAACTCTTGGTTCCCCTTTTTCTGCCAGGGGGGGGGGGCGCCACCAGTCCCGTCTGGGTCTGGGTGAATGGAGCGTGACCTGTGAACATGATAGGATATGTACTGACCTGTCTGTGGGATTTTTCCACAATGTCGTTTACCTCCTTGTCTTTTCGGTGAGGTCCGCCATCTTCAGAACATGTACTGACCTGTCTGTGGGGTTTTTCCACAATGTCGTTCACCTCCGTGTCTCTTCGGTCAGGTCCGTGTCTTTTCGGTGAGGTCCGTGACATCTTCGGGTACGTCCGTGTCTTTCCGGTGACGTCCGTTGACCTGTGAATCCATCTTCAGAACATGATAGGCCATGTACTGACCTGTCTGTGGGGTTTTTCCCGCCAGAATTTCGCTGTCGTCTGCTTGGGGTTGTCACGTGCCGAACACCTGGCTCCCCGAATTGCAACAATGTTGCACGTTCGCTACAATGTTGCGGCGACCGTGAACACCTGGTCTGGCGTCTGCGTGAGTGAGCTCACGTGCCGAACACCTGGCTCCCCGAGATCAAGGCATGTCCAGACTTGTTCTGGGTTGTACAGTTCTGCCATGCAGAGAACGGGTACTAGGAATGCATATTAAATCTATAGACAAAGTGTATGGAAATAGACGTTTTAGGGTCTAGGTGGGCCACTAGTGGGTCGATGGAGTCGTATGAGGTATCAATGTGAAGCAGTCGTGAAGGCGCATCCGACGGGCTGGGTGTGGGGTTGAAATATCGTCATTCTGCGCATGCGCGGTAGACAAAGGGTATGGAAATAGCCGTTTTGGGGTCTAAGTGGGCCACTAATGGACCGATGGGGTCGAGTGAGGTATCAATGTGAAGCCTATGTGAGGGGGCATCCCACTGGGTGAATGTGGGGTCGGAATATCATCATTCTGCGCATGCGCAATAAACAAAGGGCATGAAAATAGACGGATGAGAATAGGCGCAACAAAATCCATCCAACAAAAGACGGACAGACTTTGGACCTGACTATGTGGTCAAATTTGAAAAACTATGTGGAGGACGTTGAGTAAGCCTTGAACGTTATCCGTTACGCGAGTGAATATATGATAGACGCTGAGACGGGGTCACGACAATGGAGCGTGAACGAGTACCAGTGAAATGATTGTATATATTTTTATGTTCATCGACTCGTAAGAGGACGATACATGCAAAGAATATGAAACCATATACTTGGAAAATCTGTGACATTGCTTGAAAAAGGGACAATTCGCATTTATACTTCGTGGATAAATAAAAAATGTCAAAGTATATCATAGCCTTGTCTTTTTATGTACTCTTTTGTGGGGAGGAGGAGTGTGGTGGAGGAGGAGGAATTATATGACTAGTATAAAATAGAGACAAAGCAATACGAAGATTACTAAATAATCGCTTTATTCATCAACGCATAGAACTGCACAAATAATGAGCGAAAACTGCTTATATAAAATACATCTCCATTGTGGGTATCATTTCAACATCTAGCCTTCCATTCAATGTTTATGTACGAATATTTCCACTGGGGTCGTTATTCGGAGTCCTCGCTATCACCGTCATCAATCAACTTATCGAATAAGCATTTCCGCATAATAATCATCTGTCTGAGTGCTTCCTAGTAGTCTTATGTCGTATATCGTTTGCAGACGCGTCGTTGTTTTCAAGATCTCGTTATGAATATAATCGGTTTGTAGCTTTTGCATGTTCACGAGGAGATTGCAGTATTTTTGACGTAAAGTCTTCATCATCGTTGGAGTATAATCCTCCATAGCATTTGCACCAGACTCATCCTCGTCGTAACCTTGGCTTGTATATCGCTGTTTTCTCTCGTCAATGTCAACCCTACAATTTCTCGCGATAGGTTTACCGAACATGTTTTTCCACACGTTATGTTTAACCCGTTTCCGCAAGTGGATATGTAGATCTATTTCTCCAGGATGGATGAGTTCGTCATCTGAAGGGTATTTTCTCTTTCGTCGTTCCATTTCATTCCCGCTTATATGGATCATCTGCCTCTGCTGGGAATCGTCATCATTTTCATTCCGTTTGAACCACGGTGGATCCATCTTCGTATATAATCCCTCTCCCACTTGTTCATTCCTCTCAGCGGACCATGTCGGATCGTGAGATGGTATGCGTTGAATTTGAGTTGATGGATTATGAATTGGGGCTGGACGAGGTGGCAGTTGTTCTTCCTCTTTCACGAGTTCCTCGTCGCCTGATATTACATTGGTAGACAATCTGTCATTTTCCGCCGTATGGGGTTTTAAATCGATGAACAGATATCCGAACGGACGAGATGTGACTTCGCGAAATTTTGCCATGAAATGTGTCGTATCCCGAGGAAAGATCCGTCTCCCGAACGTGCTAATTTGCTGTCTATCAATAGGATTATTGAATAGAATGAAATACTGGCAGTTCAGCGTGATAAAGTGTGACTGAGGTACATCATTTTTAGATGACGACTCTATAACGAATATTATGGATTAAGAATACTGATCAGCGATACGGATTTGATATTTTGGAACATCATGATGTCTTGCCGGCATCATTGAAAACTGTTGACCGCTTCTCTCTTGCAGGAAACAAGCCTATGTTTATGTATACTTTTGTCTTTTTGAATTTGGTGCTAATACTGTTATATGGAAATGGAATAGGTCTTTGGATTATGGACGCGGATATTCTCTAATGGACGACGGCTGGATTATGAATGACGGACTAGACGCTTGTAATCTCGAGATGTCTTGCCTTGAAGGAAGAGATTCTGAGTCAGATAAATTACGGACAAATTTCTGTGATGCGACCCTTTGGTGAATAGGTCGACAACTTTTTCTTCGCGCTTTACCTCACCCATCAAATCGTCCAGAACAATAACGTTGTTTGCTAAGAGGTTAGTCCTTTTGCAACTACATTGATTTCTCTTCCAAAAACCTTGCAAAAGACGTGAGCGTGTCGTAAATAACATGTGAATCCATGTCCGGTACCCTTCAAAGATATAATAAATATTTTTATTTCGCGCATTTTCAGGCGTAGTCCTTCATAATTCTGAGTTGATATTTTAGTTCTATCGAATTTACCGATTCTCTTGTCTGTTGTCAGACAAACTTGAACCTTGTTGTATTTCTTTGTTTAATCATGTCTCTTGCATATCGCTCCAATTCAGGGTCATTTCGTAGAGATAGGCATAGATGGTGAAGTTGGGTCAAATTGAAAATTGGTAATACCGTTGGTTGTCCCAAGGGAGTCAACGTGCTGTTTGTTCTGTTTTGTTTAACAGCTATGTTTAGGCTATATAGTTTTTTTATTTTTGTGAAAATAATTGAGATGGGTCATTTTTTCAAATATTAACCCTATCTGGCCTGGGGGGGGGGCACCCCCACCCCCTCTGTTGGTTTTTTGCTCGTATCTCCGGAACGACCAACAATTGAGAGCTGAAACTCCGTGACTTTCAGATTATCATATTGGGTCATTTTGAGCCTATTTGCATGACCTCCGAGCAGAGTATGATGGGTAAATTCAAAATGGCGGTCATGTGGGGGTACCAGAAAAGTGATGTTTCTGCCATATTTCTTAAAAAATTTCGCAAAAATTTAGCATGTTGATTCAACGCGATTCTATGCATTTTACTGAAACCATATGTCTTATCATCGCCAAAAAAGACCCCTGATGTGTTCCCTCTCCCTCCCTTCCCCCATTAGCCCTTCCAGGCCTGGGGAAGGGGGGGGGGCAAAATGCTTCCCTACCAAACTTTCTGCGATATTTCCGGAACGCCAACAAATGGAGAGCTGAAACTTCGTGACGTTATACGTTATCATATTGGGGTCATTTTGAGCCTATTTGCATAACCTCGAGCAGAGGATCATGGGTAAATACAAAATGGCGGCCATGTGAGGTACCAGAAAAAGTAATGTTCTCGTCATATTTCTTCAAAAGTTTTGCTCTTCTGGACGGAAAAGTGGGTAAAACTTATTTTATTTCATATCAGATTATTATTTACTAATTTATCATTCAGGTTTTGCGAAGAAAAAAACAACTATAAAAAATTAGAAGATTTTGACCGGAAAATCGTCCAAAAATGCTCTTTTTGAAAATGAGGTAAAATTGACGTCATCATGACGTTTTTTTACATTTTCTTGTAGAGCTTGATCCAAAGATAGTGTGGTAAATTTCTCCAAAAGTGTGCCAAAATATATCGGGGGGGGGGCATCCCCCCCCTCCCAGGCTGCGGTACACCCCAAATCGCCCAGGCCCGATAGGGTTAATAATAATAGAAACATTCTATGCCTAACCGGGCACAATCGCACTTGTTCATTCACATATATATGCACCTTGACAATTTAAATCAGTGTAGGAGGAACTAATACCGAGCGCACTGAAGAAGATTGGCAGTAGTAGGTAGCCCGCATTTCGAACCATATTTTCCAGGAGTGTAACTCTTGGTTCCCCTTTTTCTGCCAGGGGGGGGGGGCGCCACCAGTCCCGTCTGGGTCTGGGTGAATGGAGCGTGACCTGTGAACATGATAGGATATGTACTGACCTGTCTGTGGGATTTTTCCACAATGTCGTTTACCTCCTTGTCTTTTCGGTGAGGTCCGCCATCTTCAGAACATGTACTGACCTGTCTGTGGGGTTTTTCCACAATGTCGTTCACCTCCGTGTCTCTTCGGTCAGGTCCGTGTCTTTTCGGTGAGGTCCGTGACATCTTCGGGTACGTCCGTGTCTTTCCGGTGACGTCCGTTGACCTGTGAATCCATCTTCAGAACATGATAGGCCATGTACTGACCTGTCTGTGGGGTTTTTCCCGCCAGAATTTCGCTGTCGTCTGCTTGGGGTTGTCACGTGCCGAACACCTGGCTCCCCGAATTGCAACAATGTTGCACGTTCGCTACAATGTTGCGGCGACCGTGAACACCTGGTCTGGCGTCTGCGTGAGTGAGCTCACGTGCCGAACACCTGGCTCCCCGAGATCAAGGCATGTCCAGACTTGTTCTGGGTTGTACAGTTCTGCCATGCAGAGAACGGGTACTAGGAATGCATATTAAATCTATAGACAAAGTGTATGGAAATAGACGTTTTAGGGTCTAGGTGGGCCACTAGTGGGTCGATGGAGTCGTATGAGGTATCAATGTGAAGCAGTCGTGAAGGCGCATCCGACGGGCTGGGTGTGGGGTTGAAATATCGTCATTCTGCGCATGCGCGGTAGACAAAGGGTATGGAAATAGCCGTTTTGGGGTCTAAGTGGGCCACTAATGGACCGATGGGGTCGAGTGAGGTATCAATGTGAAGCCTATGTGAGGGGGCATCCCACTGGGTGAATGTGGGGTCGGAATATCATCATTCTGCGCATGCGCAATAAACAAAGGGCATGAAAATAGACGTTTTGGGATCTAGGTGAGCCACTAATGAGCCGATGGAGTTGAGTGAGGTATCAATGTGAAGCCTATGTGAGGGGGCATCCGATTGGGCTAGTGTCTCGGCCGTTGTCAACATTCTGCGCATGCGCAGACAGGGAATTCTGGGAAAAGGGTCTGGAAATAGACGTTTTAGGGTTTAGGTGAGACCCTAATGATCTTATGGTGTCGTATGAGGTCTTATTTTGAAGCTGTCGTGAGGAAGCATCCGCCTGGGCTAGTGTGTCGTTCGTTGTCAATAGTCTGCGCATGCGCAGTCTCGCCGTAGTATAGAAAAAGACGTGTTGGGGTTTAGGTGGGCCACTATTAGGCCGATTGGATCGAGTGAGGTATCAATGTAAAGCCTACGTGAGGGAGTATCCAACGGGCTGGGTGTGACGTGGAACTGACGTCATTCTGCGCATGCACAGTAGAGAAAGTGTATGGAAATAGACGTTCTGGGGCCTAGGCGAGCTACTAATGGGTCGATGGAGTCGAGTGAGGTATCCATGTGAAGCATATGTGAGGGAGCAACCGCCTGGAGTAGTGTCTCGGCCCCTAGTGGTCCGATGGTGTCGTCTGAGGTCTTATTTTGAAGATCTCGTGGAGGAGCATTCGACTGGACTCATTGTTCGTCCGTGTGCAAGAGTATGCGCATGCGTAGTCTGGCCGTATTATAGAAAGCAGGCATGTGGGAGAGTGCGTTGGGGTGTGTTTTAACCCACCACTAGGGGTCCATGGTTGTGGTTGGGTGGTGTGGGTTGTGACGTCACTTCCGGGTTTCGCTAAACTACCTCCGAACCCAAAAGAGTTCCAATTTTTCCGTACACGTAGGGTCCGGATGTTCAACATCCAAGATTTCCCCGGCCCGGCCCGCCCCGGCCGCAGCGCGCGCGCGCGTGGGTTATCCGGCCGCAGCGCGCCCGTCGTCACCGGAAGTGCGCGGATGAATGTCGGGTCAAAGGTCACATCCAGGTCCAAAGGTCAAAGGTCTCCCTTTCGGCAAGGGTCGGCAACAATGTTGCGGCATCGATATACAGAGCTGGAACCCAAAAAGGGGATTGTAAATTAACCTGGGAAGGATGGGCAGTTCCATTTGGACCAATCAGCGGTCGAGAAAAAGAGCCAATGAGCGATCGATAAAAAAACCAATGGACGGGTACTAGAATTTCGCTCACGTCTGCGCCTACATCCGGGTACTGGAATGCTTTCGCCTACGTCCGCGCCTACATCCGGGTACTTCTATGTAGGTATATAAAAGTGGGAATGTTTAGAGCATTGCTGCATTCATTTCTCTGCCGATCGTAGCTAACTGACCCGCCTGCCTGACCAGCCTGAGCCTATCTGGCGAGAGGAGCTACTTGCCTGAGCCTCACCAGCCTAAGCCTGCCTCACCGGAGCTATACCATGAGACGTGGAGAAGATTTTCCAGGGGATCCAGGAGAGCCTCCGGCGCTGTAATCTTTGTTGTTGTTGTTGCTCTCTTTTTTGGACTAACGCATCAGAATAGTACGTATCACGTAGAGCTACGTCTAAGCGCGCATGTGTGACATGGTCTATAAAACACGTCTCTCTGGATCCTACACCTTCATTCCTACGGTTTCACAGCCATGACGGACACCCGTCCCTATGCGACTCGCATTTTACAGCATGCGACCGTGGTTAATTCACTCACGGGTTACCGAGCAGTGGTTCGGTCCATGTTTTCAGATGGCGACGACAACGAGGGGCGACGCCAGATCCTGAACGAGTTCACAGAAGCGGTCCTCGAGTGCACTCGATGGAGAGGTGTGCCACCATTCACCACTACTGGGCTATGACAGCCATCCTTGATGCTCGGGCTATGGACCACGAGCGCTCACGCCGGAATCAGCGACGGCTGGTTGGCCTAGTCAGGGTCTGTGCCCTATTGACCCTGGCGCTGTGGCATTGACAGTGGGACCTGACTATAAATACGAGGGTCAGACACAGTGTGCGTCATTCACCGATCGTCATTGGGTCAACCATGTCACCAGTTCTACGAGCCATCCTTCCCTTTACACCCCGGCTGGGGTTACACGTCTATGAAGATAAAGTCACCCTCGTGGAAGACCGTGGAGATGCTTGCTGGTCGCGCGCTGAGACCGTATCGAATACGGTTACGCTACACCGTGACGGCTGGTCCAAATTTAAACGGGTGTTGAGCGGTGAGCTCGACTGACACCTCATCCACATAGACAATGCCATCTTCGTACACCGTGGACCCTTCTTCCCACGCCTGGGCCGCTACCAAGACCCTACGCGAGGCTTCATCCTAGACCCCGATCTGTGGACAGCCTTCGAGAAAGTGGTGCCTATCGTGGACCAGCTGTTTACACTGGACGAGCGGTCATCAGACGAGTTGGAGTGGGCTCGTGCCCTGAGAGAAGCGGCGGCAGAACCCAAAACAAATGTCTAGCAATGAACCAGACGACGATGCCATTGATTACCCGGCTAGACTTTGACCACCCGATCCTTTGATCTCACGGGGTTCTCCCTATAAATACGAGAGACAATCAAATCGGGTACCATTCACGTACTGACCATGACGGAGCATATAATACTGGCGCATCTCAGCTTGACCCCCGATGTTTTCCTGCACGTTTATGCGGATAAGGTCGATATCATGGAGGAGGTGGGAGACATCTGTGATGCGGGCCCTACACAACCGTGCCCGGCCCACATTCGTCTGTCCCGGGAGGGATGGACCAAATTCAAACGGGTGTTGTCTGGTGAACTGGACGGCGACCTCATCCACTTGTGTCACGATGTGTACATCCGACGCGGCCCTTTCTTTGCTCAATTGGCTCGGCTAGATGGGGGTACAGTGCATTTTATCCTTCACCCTGATCTATGGTCTGCATTGAAAGATGCCGTGGTAGATGTGGATCAAGTGCTTATCAAGCGGTCATCAGACGAGTTGGACTGGTCATTTACCATGGACACTGTGGAAGCCAGCGAAGAAAATCAGAAACTCCGGCCCAAGATATACCCGTTATAAATAAACGATAGAGCCAGGATCCATCATCATTTGTCACCATGAAGCGCTGGGAGAAGGTGTTGGATAACTTATACAACAGTCCCGACAGTCCGGCGGCCTATAGTGCATTGTCGGCTCTCTATCGAGCGGCCCAACCCGAGGGGATACAACGTGCCCAAATCCGAGATTGGTTAAGAAAACAAGACACCTATACCTTCCATCGATCTGTCCGTCGCCATTTTCTACGGAACCGGGTCATCGTGGAAGGGAATAGATGCCCAGTGGCAAGCGGATTTGGTCGATATGAGCGCCTTTGCCAAACACAACGATGGGAATCGGTATATCTTGACGTGCATCGATATCCTATCGAAGTATGCGTGGGTGGTACCCATCCGGACTAAAACGGGGGCGAATCTCATAGCGGCGTTCAAAGACATTTTCCAGACCCCGACCGTATCGAATACGGTTACGCTACACCGTGACGGCTGGACCAAATTTAAACGGGTGTTGAGCGGTGAGCTCGACGGACACCTCATCCACATAGACAATGCCATCTTCGTACACCGTGGACCCTTCTTCCCACGCCTGGGCCGCTACCAAGACCCTACGCGAGGCTTCACCCTAGACCCCGATCTGTGGACAGCCTTCGAGAAAGTGGTGCCTATCGTGGACCAGCTGTTTACACCGGACGAGCGGTCATCAGACGAGTTGGAGTGGGCTCGTGCCCTGAGAGAAGCGGCGGCAGAACCCAATGAACAAATGTCTAGCAATGAACCAGACGACGATGCCATTGATTACCCGGCTAGACTTTGACCACCCGATCCTTTGATCTCACGGGGTTCTCCCTATAAATACGAGAGATAGTCAAATCCGGTACCATTCACGTACTGACCATGACGGAGCATATAATACTGGCGCATCTCAGCTTGACCCCCGAGGTTTTCCTGCACGTTTATGCGGATAAGGTCGACATCGTGGAGGAGGTGGGAGACATCTGTGATGCGGGCCCTACACAACCGTGCCCGGCCCACATTCGTCTGTCCCGGGAGGGATGGACCAAATTCAAACGGGTGTTGTCTGGTGAACTGGATGGCGACCTCATCCACTTGTGTCACGATGTGTACATCCGACGCGGCCCTTTCTTTGCTCAATTGGCTCGGCTAGATGGGGGTACAGTGCATTTTACCCTTCACCCTGATCTATGGTCTGCATTGAAAGATGCCGTGGTAGATGTGGATCAAGTGCTTATCAAGCGGTCATCAGACGAGTTGGACTGGTCATTTACCATGGACACTGTGGAAGCCAGCGAAGAAAATCAGAAAGAAACTCCGGCCCAAGATATAGCCGTTATAAAAAAACGATAGAGCCAGGATCCATCATCATTGGTCACCATGAAGCGCTGGGAGAAGGTGTTGGATAACTTATACTACAGTCCCGACAGTCCGGCGGCCTATAGTGCATTGTCGGCTCTCTATCGAGCTCTCAACGTGCCCAAGTCCGAGATTGGTTAAGAAAACAAGAGACCTATACCTTACATCGATCTGTCCGTCGCCATTTTCTACGGAACCGGGTCATCGTGGGAGGAATAGATGCCCAGTGGCAAGCGGATTTGGTCGATATGAGCGCCTTTGCCACACAACGATGGGAATCGGTATATCTTGACGTGCATCGATATCCTATCGAAGTATGCGTGGGTGGGTACCCATCCGGACTAAAACGGGGGCGAATCTCATAGCGGCGTTCAAAGACATCTTCCAGACCGGGCGCAAACCTTTGTATTTGCAAACCGACGAAGGCACGGAATTCCTCAACAGACCGTTCCAACAGTTTCTGAAAGCCCAGAAGGTGTTTTTCTTCCATACGAGAATATCCGCGTCCATAATCCAAAGACCTATTCCATTTTGCATATAACAGTATTAGCATCAAATTCAAAAAGACAATCATAGTATACAAAAACATAGGCTAGTTTCCTGCAAGAGAGAAGCGGTCAACAGTTTTCAATGATGCCGGCAAGACTTCCAAAAGTATCAAATCCGTATCGCTGATCAGTATTCTTAATCCATAATATTCGTTATAACGTCGTCATCTAAAGAATGATGTATCTCAGTCACGCTTTGGCTTCCGTGGTGGAAAGGGTCAACAGGACATTCAAAGGCCGCATGTATAAATATTTCACCTATAAGAATACAAGGCGGTACATCGATGTTCTCCCGAAACTTGTGAGTGGTTACAATCGAGCCTATCACCGGAGTATAGAGAGAGCCCCCATTACCGTGACCCAACGCAGTGAAGCCCAAGTCCGGCGTGTCTTGTATCCCAGGCAATCGCAGCGAATGACGAAGGCGGTGTACAAGGTCAGGGACCCTGAACGGATCAGTAAAGTCAAAGGTCAATTTGAGAAAAGTTACTTGCCCAACTGGAGCGATGAGTACTTCCTGATTAAACGGCGCCTACCCCGACAGCAGCGAGTCTATGAACTGGAAGATCTTCAAGGGGAACCGTTGCTAGGGACGTTTTACGAGACGGAATTACAGCCTATCGTAAAAACACAGCAAGACTACTACACGGTGGAGCAGATTTTGAAAACGGAACGTCGACGTGGCAAACTGTTTCATTTCGTCAAATGGCAAGGCTGGCCCAGTTCCTTCAATTCCTGGGTCGCTGCCAACCAGGTGAAACGACTATAAAGCCAGACACCACCGCCGTCATCCTTCATTCCACGTCCGACCACAGTGCTATGGACAAACAGCAGCTGCCTCTGAACACAGCGTCTCCCAAAACGCGCAAAGCGCAAGTGGGCTTTGTGGTGATAGTGCTAACCCTGCTGAGTGTGTTGTACGGAGGTGTGTTTTACGACGTAGCCTATGTCAGCACGTTACTTAACCAACAGAGAACACCAGCCATCAGTGAAACCGGTCTACAGATAGCACCAGTCAACCCCGTATCGATCCCAGTCACCATCACACCCCGTGTACAAGCCCCATCGAGCTCCACACCAAGCTTCACACCTACACCAAGTACACCCACTACGTCCGAAAACCCACCGGATTTCATCCCTCACACTGAACAGACAACGACGACCGACGTTATATCCACCACCATCATCACTCACAGGGAACAGACAACGACGACCGACGTTGTACCCACCACCACCACTCCAGTTCACTCGTACGAAACTCGTACGAAATTTACAAGAGCGGGTTACCACGACAGCGCATACAGCTCGAACCATGGACAGACAGACAGGTGGCAGCATCCCTTCACTTGCGTCATCGCAGGACCGACGGGCTCCAGCAAAACGCACTTCGTCAGAAAGCTCCTTCAACACGCCGACAGCATGATCACCCCACCCATTGCCCGAGTCGTGTGGTGTAACGGAGAATGGCAGGCAGCGTATGCAGCAATGCTTCACATCACGTTCGTGGAAGGCCTACCCAACCTGACCGATTTGGAACCCGACACCTTGGTGGTTCTGGATGATCTCATGGCGGAGACGGATGCGCGGGTCACCCAACTCTTTACCAAAGGCAGCCATCATCGACTGCTCAGCATCATCTACATTGTGCAGAATCTGTTCAGTAAAAACAAAGAACATCGGAACATCAGCTTAAATGCCCACTACCTGGTGGTCTTCAAAAACCCGAGAGATACCACTCAACTGCTGCACCTGGCGAGACAGATGTATCCCGGCCGCACACCGTTTGCGTTGGAAGCCTTTAAAGATGCCACAACCCCTCAGCACGGGTATATGCTCTTCGACCTCAAGCAAGCCACCCCCGACCACCTTCGACTACGGACCGGCATCTTTCCCAGAGAGACCCACCACGTGTACATGCAAAAATAATGTAAACACACCCATAGTGGCGCCCCCAGCTGGGGTATGTGTGTTTGATGATGGGGATAATAAAAAGAATGAATACCACAGCATGGCTGACTTTGTCTCTGTTCTCTGAAGTAGATAAAAAGAGCAGAGTTGTGGGTTCTAGAATTAGTTGTACATGATGTCTGCGCGAGTACGGAAGCACGCTCCGACGCTCCGTGTATTGAAGACGGCCCCACCCGAATTGGTCCGAATCATTGTACGCGGTGCGGACCCTGAACTTGTACGCTGTCTGTGCGAGATCGGGTACAACCTGTTAAAAGGCAACGTACCACTGACTCCGGCTCAGAAGACAAAGTTGGCCAAGCATAAGACAGGTCTCCGAACCCTAGTCCAGAAGCGGGTCCCTCAAACACAAAAGAAAAATGTGTTACAGAAAGGCGGCTTTCTCGGGGCCATCTTAGCACCGTTGGCCGCTTCCGTGTTGGGTCCAGTATTGGGTGGACTCTTCGGCCAACAATGAACCACACGAAAAAAATGGTCCTCGTCGAACCACGGCTCCTTCAAAACCTCCAATCGCCCTACCCTGTACCACCTACGGTGAAGACCATAAACACCCTCGATGGAGAGATGCAACAGATCTTCGATTACAACGCACACAACGACAAGGCACAGCTCATCGTGACAGCCAACGTGACTGTCGTACTGAGTCCTATCCTACAGCAAATGCTGGGTTTCGATCTACAGACGTTCGCTGGTCCCACCGCCCACCAAGGCCAGATCTCGATGGATATGAAGTCGGGTATGTACGGACTCTACGTCTACTCGGACGTGGTCGACAACCACATCGTGGGCGATATCAACACACCTCTGTTACGGGTGGTCCCCATTAAAAAGACGTATGGAGGTCAAGTTAGCCACAGTTTCAGTCACATGCTCTACCTACCCGTACGACAAACCGACATCAACACTATCACGGTGGATATAAGAGATGACACGGGACGACCGGTGGCATTCGAACGAGGAAAAGTGGTGCTGACACTTCATTTTCGACAAGCACGTTCTCCCCACTTTGTATAACGAAGGTGCCTTACGAGTGCGATGCACGCAGCTATATGGACTATTATGCCCAACAGGCCGGCGGTGGCCTTCCAGTCTTTAGTGGTGCACGCATTCAACGAGGACATGGACTGGGGAGCATACTCGGGAGCATCGTCAAAACGTTCCTACCCTTGGTGACGCGTGGGGTGAAAGCAATCGGCAAACAAGCGGTACGCAGTGGACTGCAAGTCGCCGGTGATGTCTTGGGGGGTACGGCACCCAAAGAAGCCTTGAAGCGGCGGACCAAAGAAGCAGGAGGCGTCTTGGTGGCCAAAGCACAACGCACCGTAGGGAATAAAAGATCTGCACCACCGAGACCACGCACCAGTCGACGACCGACCCAGCGACGACGCACATCGAAGACCCAGGATATCTTTTCTTAAAACATGTCTTTGATCCACGCAGAGTCCTGCCCCTCCACCAACAGTGAATTTGATTGGTGGACTGTCCCGCCCACACAGACCAGTGCCGAACAAGGATTATGGGTGGAGCATCTTCCGCTCTCCAGCATCAACGAAACAGGGCCCATCGAGTTCACCATCAGTAATGCGGATACGGCCTATGTGGATTTAGCCCATACATACTTGTATGTGAAAGCCAAGATCGTCAATGGAGATGGCTCCTGAATCGTCGACCAAGCAACGGTAGGCCCGACGAATCTCTGGCTGCACTCGATGTTTCTCTCGATGGTGGATATATTTCTCAGCGACAAACTCATCAGTGACTCGACCAACACGTACCCCTATCGAGCCTACATCGAGACGCTGTTGTCGCATGGGCGAGAGGCTAAAAAATCTCAACTGACAGCCGCTTTTTTCTACCAGGACACAGCCCAGCACATGGGCGTAGAGAACGACAATGTGGGATATAACAAACGGAAGGCTTTGACCGCGAACGGCGTCTCGGTGGATCTCATGGGTCGACTGCACGCAGACATCTTCATGCAAGACCGGTATCTCTTGAACAAGATCCCCATCAAAATCCGACTGATACGGGCGCCTCCGACCTTCGCCTTGATGGCCACTAACGTAGACGGGTATGCAGCTGACTATAAGATTGTCATCCAAGACGCAGTCCTGTATGTCCGAAAAGTGAAACCGAATCGAGCCGTTCAATTGGGACACCTCAAAGCCTTGGAAACAAAACCAGCCCAGTACCCTATCCGACGTGTGCAAACCAAAGTGTTCTCTGTGTCTGCTGGAAATATGAGCGCCAACAAAGAATACCTGTTCCTGGGGGAACTACCCAAGCGATTGATCTTGGCCTGTGTGGAAAATACCAGTTTCAGCGGAGCCTACCCAGAGAACCCGTTTGACTTTAAACATTTCGGCATCAATTGTGTGGCCCTGCATGTGGATGGACAACAGGTCCCAGCCACGACCTTAACACCGAACTTTGGGCGCGCGAATTTCATTCGAGCCTATCAGAGCCTGTTTACAGCCACCGGTCAAATCAACCAGGACGAAGGGAATATGATCAGTCGGGAGGACTACGCGAACGGATACACGTTGTTCTGTTTCGATCTGACTCCCACCTTAGAGAACGACCATCAGCTGACCCTCGCCAAGCAAGGCAATTTACGGTTGGAAATCCACTTTGTACGAGCCCTCCGGAGCACCGTCAATGTGATCTGCTACGCCGAGTTTGACAACATCATTCAAGTGGACAAGGCGCGCAACGTCCTGTGTGACTTCTCCACCTAACATGGATACAGACCAGATAACCACCGTGCTGGAGAATGACCCACACGTATGGTGTTTCAAGGGGTGTTCGCCCGAGATGTGTTCCCATTAGACCGTATGTATCCTGCTGCTTACGTTCTCAACACGGACCCGATGGATCGGCCCGGTGAACATTGGGTGGGCGTGTACTTGGCAGAACAGCAGGGCGAATACTTTGACCCGTACGGCCTGCCACCCCTCCATCCCGATTTAACAGACTTCATGGATCAAGGCACAGAGACGTGGTGTTGGAACAGTCAAACGTTGTAAAGCCTGACCAATAGCGTGTGCGGACAATATTGCTTGTTTTACCTGTACCATCGATGCCGGGGAAGAACCTTATCTACCATCGTACAGATGTTTGACGAGTACCCCAAGGCCGAGGACCGCGATGTACTCGTATATGACTGGGCCGCCCATCATTTCAATGTACAAGCCCCGTTCTGGGCTTAAGTTCTTTCAATGTACAAGCCCCCTGTTCTCGTGTGTGTTTTCTATATGAGCATAATGCATGAAGCTGGCTTTGAACACGGTATTAGCCAATCAGTGGCCTAGAATGGGGCGAAAGGTAACCCATCCATGTCCAGAAAACATTACCCGGGTGTACAAGAACCTGGATGTAGGCGCGGACGTAGGTGAAAGCATCCCAGTACCCGGATGTAGGCACAGACGTGAGCGAAATTCTAGTACCCGTCCATTGGCTCTTTTATCGATCGCTCATTGGCTCTTTTTCTCGACCGCTGATTGGTCCAAATGGAACTGCCCATCCTTCCCAGGTTAATTTACAATCCCCTTTTTGGGTTCAAGCTCTGTATATCGATGCCGCAACATTGTTGCCGAACCTTGCCGAAAGGGAGACCTTTGACCTGGATGTGACCTTTGACCTTTTGACCCGACATTCATCCGCGCACTGCCGGTGATGACGCGCGCGCGCGCCTGCGGCCGGAGAACCCGCGGACGCGCGCGCTGCGGCCGGAGTAACCCGCGCGTTGCGGCCGGGGCGGGCCGGGCCGGGGCCGGGAAAACCCCACAGACAGGTCAGTACATGCATTCCTATCATGTTCCCAGTTCACACCCCATTTAATCACAGACCCTCATGCATACCCGGATGCAGGCGCAGACGTCAGCGAAATTCTGGCGGCAAAACCCCCACAGACAGGTCAGTACATGTCCTATCATGTTTCAAGGTCACGCCCCATTCACCCAGACCGGAAGTGACGCCATACCCCTAATTTTACATGCACCCATCCATGACTGGATGCCCCTTCACGAATGCTTCACTTCGATACCTCACTCAACTCTATCGGACCATTCGTGGCCCACCTAGATCGCAAAAACGTCTATTTCCACACCCGCTTCCCACAATTCCCTGTCTGCGCATGCGCAGAATGTGGGCAACGGCCGAGACACTACTCCAGGCGGTTGCTCCCTCACCTATGCTTCACATGGATACCTCACTCGACTCCATCGGCCCATTAGTGGCTCGCCTAGGCTCCAGAACGTCTATTTCCATACACTTTCTCTACTGCGCATGCGCAGAATGACGTCTGTTCCACGTCACACCCAGCCCGTTGGATACTCCCTCACGTATGCTTTACATGGATACCTCACTCGATCCAATCGGCCACTAGTGGCCCACCTAAACCGCAACACGTCTATTTCTATACTACGGCCAGACTGCGCATGCGCAGTCTATTGACAACGAACGACACACTAGCCCAGGCCGATGCTCCCGCACGACAGCTTCAAAATAAGACCTCATACGACACCATAAGATCATTAGGGGCTCACCTAAACCCTAAAACGTCTATTTCCACACCCTTTTCCCAGAATTCCCTATCTGCGCATGCGCAAAATGTTGACAACGGCCGAGACACTAGTTCAATCGGATGCCCCCTCACATAGGCTTCACATTGATACCTCACTCCATCGGCTCATTAGTGGCTCACCTAGATCCCAAAACGTCTATTTTCATACCCTTTGTATATTGCACATGCGCAGAATGACGATATTCCGACCCCACATCCACCCAGGGGGATGCCCCCTCACATAGGCTTCACATTGATACCTCACTCGACCCCATCGGTCCATTAGTGGCACACCTAGACCCCAAAACGGCTATTTCCATACCTTTGATCTACCGCGCATGCGCAGAATGACGATATTTCAACCCCACACCCAGTCCATCATATGCGGCTTCACGAATGCTTCACATTGATACCTCATATGACTCCATCGACCCACTAGTGGCCCACCTAGACCCCAAAACGTCTATTTCCATACCCTTTGTCCACCGCGCATGCGCAGAATGACGATATTTCAACCCCACACCTAGCCCATCAGATGCCCCTTCACGAATGCTTCACATTGATACCTCATACGACCCAATCGGACCATGCAGCGTATTTGAAGTCTGGGGACTACTTTTTCTCCGCGGAAGCTTTTTTCCGCGACCGGTGTTTCAAGGGGTGTTCGCCCGAGATGTGTTCCCATTAGACCGTATGTATCCTGCTGCTTACGTTCTCAACACGGACCCATCCATGACTGGATGCCCCTTCACGAATGCTTCACTTCAATACCTCACTCGACTCCATCGGACCATTCGTGGCCCATCTAGACCGCAAAAAACGTCTATTTCCACACCCGCTTCCCACAATTCTCTGTCTGCGCATGCGCAGAATGTGGGCAACGGCCGAGACACTACTCCAGGTGGCTCGCCTAGGCCCCAGAACCTCTATTTCCATGCACTTTCTCTACTGCGCATGCGCAGAATGACGTCTGTTCCACGTCACACCCAGCCCGTTGGATATTCCCTCACGGATGCTTTACATGGATACCTCACTCGATCCAATCGGCCCACTAGTGGCCCACCTAAACCCCAACACGTCTATTTCTATACTACGGCCAGACTGCGCATGCGCAGACTATTGACAATGAACGACACACTAGCCCAGGCCGATGCTCCCTCACGGCAGCTTCAAAATAAGACCTCATACGACACCATAAGATCATTAGGGGCTCACCTAAACCCTAAAACGTCTATTTCCAGACCCTTTTCCCAGAATTCCCTGTCTGCGCATGCGCAGAATGTTGACAACGGCCGAGACACTAGTCCAATCGGATGCCCCCTCACATAGGCTTCACATTGATACCTCACTCAACTCCATCGGCTCATTAGTGGCTCACCTAGATCCCAAAACGTCTATTTTCATACACTTTGTCTATTGCACATGCGCAGAATGACGATATTCCGACCCCACACCCACCCCGTGGGATGCCCCCTCACATAGGCTTCACATTGATACCTCACTCGACCCCATCGGTCCATTAGTGGCACACCTAGACCCCAACACGGCTATTTCTATACACTTGGTCAACCGCGCATGCGCAGAATGACGATATTTCAACCCCACACCCAGTCCATCAGATGCGCCTTCACGAATGCTTCACATTGATACCTCATATGACTCCATCGACCCACTAGTGGCCCACCTAGATCCCAAAACGTCTATTTCCATACCCTTTGTCCACCGCGCATGCGCAGAATGACGATATTTCAACCCCACACCCAGTCCATCAGATGCACCTTCACGAATGCTTCACATTGATACCTCATATGACTCCATCGACCCACTAGTGGCCCACCTAGACCCCAAAACGTCTATTTCCATACCCTTTGTCCACCGCGCATGCGCAGAATGACGATATTTCAACCCCATACCTAGCCCATCAGATGCCCCTTCACAAATGCTTCACATTGATACCTCATACGTCGCAATCGGACCATGCAGCGTATTTGAAGTCTGGGGACTACTTTTTCTCCGCGGAAGCTTTTTTCCGCGACCGCATCACCGCCAGACCGCATTACCGCGGAGGAATATAGGCCCGAATCAGTACATATCCTATGATGTTCACAGGTCACGCTCCATTCACCCAGACCGGAAGTGACGTCATACGGGACTGGTGGCGCCCCCTGGCGGAAAAAAGAGGAACCAAGAGTTACCTCCCTGGAAAATATGGTTCGAAATGCGGGCTACCTACTACTATTGGCCTTGGAGAGGTCTTCTGTCATAATAAGTTAAAGATGCACGTATATTGACATGTGAATCAGTTGACGACATCCAGACGCAGACAACTCTGGGAATATGTTGTACAGTTACAAAAACCGTTCTGATTTTCATGTAATGAAGTATAACGAAGGGTAGCATGACTTGAACACTATTGGCTTCTGTCATTGAGACTTATGATATTTTGGTACGATTCCAATCAATTTCTTCAACGTGGATATTTGAAAAACGTTATGCAGAGACTGCAGTTCCGTTTCACGAGCGCCATTGTTGTATACATCTTATATGTATATATTTGTCCATAAATGAAACATATGATGGGTGGATATAATGCAGAGATGATATACCCTTTCATGTGTTAAATTCATAAACTCAATAAATTTATACCTTATACAAAAAAGCATCACTGGTGGATTTTTTTTTTACTGTCCTGGTACACTGTCACATGGCTTCCGTCTTGGCTTCAACCACTGCCCGCAATTGAAGTACCATTAAAACACTCTCAGCGTATTTTGAGCGTATCAGAGATTACTCCTCAATATAAACCTTCCCTCTCACCGCTAATATCCTTTATTTCATCAACAAAATACATCCCCAAAGTATTTAATCAATAGCGTACACCGCTAAAGAGATTTCTTTTCGTTCTCAAGGAATCTATCAACGTAGGGAGCTGAATTACAATATGATCAGTCCCAGAAAGTCTGAGAAAATCCTTCTGAACTCTGCTAGAGAAATCGACTGCTGTCAGGGGTCGAATGACCCATGTGATGAGGTTGACGAAAAATGGCAACTGAAAATAAAGATACCTGTTAGAGAGCACGGATGACGTCACTTCTGGAAATAATGTCTCTTCCGGTGATGACTTCATTGATCCTGATTATATGCTAATGCGCATTCTCCTGTGACCCATAACGTTTAATTTTACACTACTGAGAGATTTTATCTGCCGATTCTCTTTACCTAGAAATTCTATGTCGATTTGGACTACCAACAGATATAACATTTGTTCGTCATCTAACAGATGATCACGTGGACAGAAAACAATATTTTTTGAAGAGAGTGCATCTTTGATAGGTACGCCAAACACGATTACAAGACAAATTGTCTTGTGGTTGTGTAACATCGTTGTTTTCGTATGACATCGCTGTCTTCTTGCCATATAACTGAAGATATTTAAAGAATTAAATAGCACTGAATGTCATTCGAAAAATGACAGAAACGTCTGATGAATCTGTCCGTTGCCAAGGAAACAGACGGCGACACCCACGTGTTGAAGAAGTCAGCAGTGAGGAGATGTTAACAAGGTTCAGACCACAGCTGTTTAACACATTGTAATCCAGGACAGCTCGATACAGCAAGTTTGTTGTTTCTGAAAACCAGCTTTAATACGGAGTAATGCACTCATCACTAAAGATAGCTAGAAATACTAATGAATTGATGAAGTTTTAAAAGAGGGCCTATATATGTAAGTTTTAATTAAGGATACGTCTGAATATAGTTGGATGTCTGCATGGTTTAGACATCACAATATGGGGGATATTTACCTCTGTGATATTTAGTTAGTATATCTTCACACACAAGTCGACTTTTCGCTGACTCGTTCAGTCGGATTCCTTTATTTAACCAGTGCGTTCACATGTCTCATGAATTGTAGAAATATGACGTTTACATCATTCTTGAATTACAGTTCTTTTGTGATGTAATGGACCACAAACGACGTTGTTCATCTCGTAGTTAACTGTTGGCATGAGAAGAAGTCATTCTCTCCTCTGAACATATTAAATATTTATTCTCAAATAAAAGTTATAGAGTGGATGGAAGTACATAATACAAGACCGTGACGTATCACAGAAAGTTGACTGTCGGATAACTAAGTCCTTCGAATCCACCCCACATATAATGTTCTTAGCGTTCATTCACGTATACCAGTGATCGAAATGCCAATATCCAAATGTATAAGCTATCCCAACATACACCTATCGGTCACTAACTCAACTTGCTGTTACACAATACATCCAACTCAATGGTTTCATTAGGATTTATGTGGGAATAAATTGAGATAAACGACTAATAGATTTCATTTGTATAAATAAAAGAATAGCCAGTGGTTTAAACTGAACAAAATTGAAAATGCCGTATTGGAGCAAACCGCTTTCCCGTGATACATATTCAGATGTCTTCTTTAGTGGATGTTGTTATAACATGATTTGTGTCATCCGCCAAAAAGTATCAATATCTTGAAATTAACTCATAAAAGTTAGGTTGATGCAATATTATTGCGAATCTAGCTGGTGAATAGATCTGATAAATCTTTTCAGAACATTTTTTAAACTTATGTCGGCAATTATTTGAAACATATGACAAGAAGAGCTCATTATGTCTGATACCCATTTGAAGAAAAAAAAATCGTCAGAAGTGACATCTCAGTGTGTAAGTAATAGTGGCACAGTAAGACATATGTCCCTATTTTTTATTATCAGATATGTTCACCAGCTTGCATCTAGACAAGCTAAATAAATTGTGAGTAAATTTTCAGGTTGCTGTGATTCGCGAATTTAAAGATATTAATATTTTTAGGGTGACACCAATCCTGTTAAAACAACAACAACACCCACAGCGAATGACCCTTAAGATAAGAAACCATGTATAGGCTGGACATGTCGCTGGACAGTCCAAACTCGAGTGAGTGCAAGTTCATTATGTTAACGACTTGGCCAAACTTCCGCTGTTGTGAGCTGTTCTCAAGCTTTGCTCTACCATCTGAGGTTCCTGGTTAATGCTAATACAGTGTTGTAGTGTTAACAATCTAACTGGTGCTAATCCCACAATATACAAGATACTGTAGTGACTGTGTACCGAGAACAATGTGAGACCAGTGTCAAAAGTACACTGCACTAAAACTGGTATCTTTTAGCTCATTTTATCTGCTACCAATCAGCTGATTTATATGCTGGTTAGGTATACGCTTTGCTTTTGGAGCAGACATCGCTACATGTGTCTTGGACCTCGCCCCCAGTCGACCAGCTGAGAGAGGGAGAGAGTTTCGCACTTCTCGCGGCGGACAGAGGTCGGAGACGGCGGGATTGGGATAATTACCAGCACAGGACCGACCTCTTGGTGGGGGTAAATTTGAGAAGGGGACATACTTTATAAATCTACAATCTCATAATGTCATCTTTAAGGATTTTCGCAGCTCTTTCTGCTATCTTGTGCTATGTACAATGTGTTCCTCTAAGTTTGTTTTACAACTACGGGACAGAACCCGAGATCGGAGACAAAGCTCTACCTCTAGGTGATGATATAAGCTCCAGTGAAATTCAGCTGAAGACTCCCATAGCATTTTACAGTTCCCTTCAACATAGCATATTCGTAAGTATAACCTCCGTTTATCGTGATAGACGAACATGATGTGTAGCATGATGTATACCCATCACCTATGCAACTAGATTTACATGTTAAATGTATGTAGAAGGGTCAAAATTTCGTGAATTGTTTTCCAAAAATAGAACAGCCACGCTCAACTCTACGTCTTCGAACATAACATTGATATATTTATTTGATGCTATGTAAAATGATTGTGAGGTATATTTGTTCTCTACTTTACTGAAATGTGGAATAGTAAATACTTGAAACATTTAAGGTTAAAAGTTTGTCATTCCTCAAACAATCTGCATGGTAAGGCTAAGATCAAAAGTGACTATCATGGCGTCCAGTACTCGTCTTACAGAATTGCTCTGGAGGCTGAGAAATTATGTTGGAAGTAGACCGCATACATGTATATAACGTGTATTCAGTCCACAGTAAATTACAGCAAGCTGTGCAGAGTACAATTTCGTAGAGAGGCATATTGACCTGATGTTGGTCTTACTGAAAAATTAATACACTACGTGGAAGCCTGTTGAAACAAAGATATAAACGAGGATGTTTTTTTTCCTTACAAGATACAAGAATTTTTATTTAACGTGGGATTACATGGGAAATAAATAACATTAGCTATGAAGCTATTCTTCCGACAGGCATTTAAAACAGACATTTAAAGGGATATTACATATAACTATTTGAATATGAAACAGAAACAGGAGAGTAAAACATGATAAAACGTTTAGACATATACCAGAATAAAACTGACTTCGAAGATAAAAACTAGACATATACCAGAATATAAAATAACTCACGTACATTTATCGACAGGACGAGCAGCCGCAACTGTCGCCACTCCATGTGCGAAGCAGCCCCGCTCGAAACTCATTTAGGCTTGTTCCATAAATTATTGTCATCTAAATTTCTATGACTGAGACTAATATATAGACGATAGTCCAAGGCTTTTAAAGAAACTTATGAAACACATTCTAAATAGGTATCGCTAAAAAATAAAATAAGGTAAAAATATATTCTTTAATAATAACATGGCTAAGAAAACGTTAACTTCTATGTGGTATTTAGTGTGGGAAAATTACGCACAAGTCGGGATTGATATTATCATCATCTGAGACTATTACAGTCTATTTAAGCATCCCTGTCATCATGGAGTCTATAAAGGAGTAGAGACGCAGGGAGTAATAAACTCCATGATAGAATGATAGTGAGAATATCTCGGAAATCGGTGAACAACACAGGAAAGGTTTAAAGTCTTCGCCGAGTCTTAGCTTCTGATTGGGCAGTTGTTCTTCAAACATCCCACTAAAAGTTGCACACGTGTGTTCTCTCTTGCCAGCTACACGGTGTGTATTTGAGCAGTACATTCATGTGGGCTAAAGGTTTTATTTATCACAGTCTGACGTCCTGTACAAAGATAAGATATGCAGTCTCCTTACGTAGCGCTAATTAAACAGTCATGTACGTAACTGGTACCGATCTTCAATAAAGACTGCATGAGGCCTGTCTACGAGACTGGGGCCTTTGTATTAATCGAGTGTTTGCCTTCCAACCACAGAGTTTAAGATGAAGCCTGGTTCATGGACATTATATAATCGGTCTCAGCTTGGTCGGAGTGAACCAGTTTCAATGAGTATTTCCTCGTTCTCCACACTAATTACGTGTATATTTACCGGTTAACGATTTCAGCATTCTCTGTCCTATAATTAATATGATATGTGAAGGGAAAGGGCGTTGGGTTGACATTTCGAGGCAAACAGAAGTATAACACGTCATATTTCATATAGTTTAAACACTGGTATCAATTAATGTGGGACAAAGCAGTTTAGCAAAGGCTGGAGGTTATGACTTCTGTCCACGTTAAGTTGATAGTTAATAGTGGTGATACTACTGACCCAGAGAACTGTTAGGATCTTCCCGACCAGCACATAAACCCTATCCCACAGCTCATTGGTGGCAAGACATCAAATCTATTGTGGAAAATGTGCCGACAGTTTCGGCCAGAGGATACGAAATTGTGTTCTGTGTATATGCGTCTGCAAGTAACTGCCTGGTTAACACGATCCACCGGGCTGGGGTATTTGCAATCCGCCCGTCGTCAATCCCATACCACCATGACACATATTCGGTGAAATCTCAATTTCTCAGAAAACTAGGACATTTGCAATGACAGAGAAATGCCTTGTTAATTCAAGAATTGACACGAGAACTGAAGTTCAAGGAGAGATGAGCCCTCGACAATCGACAAAATTAAGTGTAGATAAGGAGGGTGAGGGTCAAATTAGGAGGACAGGGTCAGTTAAGAAGGGTGAGGGTCAAACGAGGATGGAAGGGTCAGTTGAGGAGGGTGAGGATCAAATGAGGAGGGCAGGCCAGGTCAGTTAAGGAGGGTGAGGGTCAAATGAGGAGGGCAGGGTCAGTTGAGGAGGGCGAAGATCGAATGAGGGCAGGGTCAGTTAAGAAGGGTGAGGGTCAAATGAGGAGGGAAGGTTCAGTTAAGGAGGATGAGGGTCAAATGAGGAGGGCAGGGTCAGTTAAGGAGGGTGAGGGTCAAATCATGGAGCCTACTCCTACTATAGTAGGCTCCATGGTCAAATGAAGAGGGAAGGGTCAGTTAAGGAGAATGAGGGACAAATGAGGAGGGGAGGGTCGGTTAAGGAGGGTGAGGGTCAAATGAGGAGGGCAGAGTCAGTCAAGGAGGGCGAGGGTCAGATGAGAAGCGAACACAATGCGGGTTCGGGAGGACAATCGGCTCAAGTTTAAAGACTCGACCATTGTGAATCAAGTATGCGACCACCATGTTTTATCCGTGATTATTTTTAAAGAACCATCGACGTAGTTAGTCACGTGGTTCTTTGTAAAGAATCGCTGCCATACTTAGTTACATGAGAGTTGAACCTATAGAGAGGAGAATTTATCATACCCTGTACCCATCTCATTTCAATCGTCATAATTGGAATAAGGTAACGTAATTTTAATATGAAAGAATTATAAGGGAACTAACACTACCAGTTTTGTAACATATATATGTAAACATGTACCACTCAATCTCTATACCCATCCCATATATGGATGATCTTAATACAACAATTAATTAAACATACAGATGACGTTACGATGGCTTCATCAAACGGAAAGTATAATACCGAGCTCCAATTGTCTAACTCTAATTTTTCATTCATTTACATATATGTCCATTTGAATTGTATAATAGCGATCCCCCTGCTCCCGATCTGTTGAACTGGTTCATCCTTTATGTAAGAATCACGAAACAATGCATACAATAGCCAAGTCTGGGGATACAATAGCCAAGTCTGGGGACAACAATGTGTCTAGACAAGTGCCTTTTCAACGACACAAAGACCCAGACAATAGTTCCTACATGAAGTATCGACCGTTGAACCTTACTGTGGATGTGTATAGAAATAAGCATTGACATCTATATGATATACACATCTATATATCCACATCTGAATAGCATCCACATTTATATATCCACATCTGAATAGCTTCCACATCTATATATTCACATCTGAATAGCTTCCACATCTATATATCCACATCTGAATAGCTTCCACATCTATATATTCACATCTTTAATGATATCCACATCCTAAAAGTATCCACATCTATATAATGTTCACATCTATACAATATCCACTATAAGTCATTTTGGATATACATATAGAATGATAGCTTCAACAGGTGAAATAACACTAAATAATGATGGGGAGATAACTCTGCTAAAGTCGGTATTCCGGAACCGTACTCGAAAGTTCATGACACAGATATACAAAGATATACAATTTAAAATAATACTAATAATAACAAATGCCTCCTAGCTCCGGACTTTACCGAGCTCCGAGCTCGGGAGCGTATCGTTCTTACTTTGGATATGTGTAAGAGTAAACATTATACATCTACATCTATAATATCCACATTTATATATCCACATCCTGGTGACCGCTCCCAGATGAATATTTAGGGAGACGAGTTACTACCCTCTGGCATGATTACCTTCCTTTGGTAGAGCTATCGACCTCACTCACCAATATGTTATAACTCATCAATATATCCTCACTCATCAATATATCCATTTCGCCCCCCGCCCCCCCCCCCTCCCCCCGGCCTGGACAGGTCATTTACTAATTCATTATGCAGTGTTTTTGAGGAAATTACATAAATAAGAAATGCGAAAAATCTGACCCCAAAAATGCCTTGTTTGGAAATGACTCCACTGTGACCCCATTTTTGTACATTTTCTGGTAAAACTTGAACCTAGGGTATAGTGTGATAATTTGCAAGCCCCATAAAAAATAGTTAGTGGGGGGGGGGGGGGCAGGGAGGTTTTTACCCCATTATGTATATTCGAAATTACTTAGAGTGGATATTTTGATGTGTACATCATATATATATGTGGATTTCTAGACGTGGATATGTAGACGTGGATATATATATATATATAAATGTGGTGGACATTATATAGAATAGAGGTGGATATTATTAGGATGTGGTGTTTTTAGGATGTGAATATTATAGAGATGTGGATGTTATTGAGATGTGGATATATAGATGTGTATATCACATAGATATCAATGTTTATTTCTATACATATCCAAAGTAAGGTTGATAAGATCCGGAGCTCGGTAAAGTCCATCTTCACATTTCAAGTTAAGTACTACATTAATGTTCCGTCATTTACCTTGACCTGGTGAATGGGGTAAATTCTTCAGGCCGTAAACGCACGTGATGTCACATAGCCAATCAAGATATGATCCTGCAAGGAGGATTTTCTTTGATCTTCAAATATGGCGAGCGGTGATTGTATTGTTTTGCAAACGGGAAATCGAGTAGCCAATCAAATTTGAAATTTAAAGAGGTCAAGTAGGGGCACTTCTCCTGATCGCCCAAGGCAACTCGTGCAGTGTATTCTGTATGCGAAGATAGATCAAGTCCGGAGCTCGGAGCTTTGACAACTGGAACTCTGTATTGATTTATACTTTACATTTGATGATGCCATTGTTGTTGTCTTAAGATCAAGGTGTGGTATTCGAATAGAATCTGAGGGAAGTAGAATAGAAACCGATGATATTCTTATAATAGCCCGTCCATTGTCATACATGGGGTGATTATATAAGTCAATAGAGTGGATGTCTGGATTTACATTTACGCTATCAATTCATATGTATATAATATGAAGGTCATAAAAGTCTACTACCCGTATTACTTCTAGCACCACCACGTACTACTTCACGAAATATTATTCTGATCTATTATTTTCGCAGTTCGGCGATTCGTTGTGTTGTAGGTGACAGAATGGGTTGAAATAAGAGACTGTCATCACACGCATATTCGGAGAGAGTTTGATTGTATATGTTTGCAGGGATATTGGATCGACAAGACTTAGGTTTGCCTGGCTTCTCCCTGGTTCCGGAGCAATGGAGAAACACCTCCGAGTATCTGAGTATCACCCAGACACTGTTTATTGAATGCCAAGAGTAGCCGAACTGATACGCTCATAAACAAGCTTGCGTCCCTTGGTCGCTCACTCTCCTAACAAAGAGAGTAAGGGGCATAGGGAGACAAACTGATTCATGTGCGTACTGAGGTGAATTCATAACAGCAGACCATGCTTAACCATGTGTATGTATATTTGAACAGCCGTGATCAGTTTGGGATGTCGGGCGATCCATGTAGCGTTTATTCTGTGATCATGTTAGTTCTGCTCTTGTTGCTTGTATTTCGACTTTAATATTTTGTTAACATATAAGGAGTCTCAATGATCCGGAGATAACGAATACAAAAGGTATTTACATGTATGAACATCTGCTGCTATCGAGAACTTCAAACAAGTTGCTATGGTGTTGGAGGGTTTACTATTACTTTACAATGTTATAAGAGAGAGGCTATTGTTGGTTTTCATATGACTTTGGAAGATTACGGATACGGTATGCTATGGGTTCATTTGGTTATTTTGAAGGTATTATCGTGGCCTCATGTGGTAATTAAAGGGTTTATTATAGCCCCACGCGGTTATTGGAGGTATTTGTTTTGGATTTTCACAGCTATTGACTTATTTTATTTTTTATGACTTACACGGGCATTCGAGAGATTTATGGCCTTTAATTTTATGCGGTTTGTTGAGAATTTCATATTGTGGCTTGATTTACACTGTGTTATTATAATCGCTGGAAAACGGTTCCACTGATGAATTCCAAATTTGGTATGCTTATTTACCTAGTCAAGGGCCAGAAGCCTATTGAATTGGGACCTGATTGTGTGGAAACCTTGGCGGTCATCTTTAATGTTATGCAAAATGGATAATGATCCATATCTCGGAAACCATTCAACTGTTCAATACGAAAGTTGGTATACATCATCGATACATCAAGCAACGTTCAGTGAATTACCAAACCGGCTTTGCTCTGGAAACCCTGGAGGCCATCTTTACTTTATGCGAAATCGACAATAATACATATCTCTGTTACCATTCAATTGTTTTATTGTTATGAAAGTTGGTATACATCATCGATACATCCGGATACTTTTAATCGGGACCTGATTGACCGAAAAACCTTGGCGGCCATCTTTAATTTATGCAAATACATCTACAAATCATACCGGATACTATTATGGTATATATTTCAGTTAACCCACGAACACTAATCATACCCTGATTTCAGATAATTAGGCATGATATGTACGGTAATTAGAGACTGATAGGTACCTAAAGCTTCATTATTTAAGCAGACTGATAAATAATTGTCCATTCCAGTCATTTGATTTTAGAGAAAATCATTGAAATTGTAAAATAACATCAAACACTAAAATTCTAAAACTTAATAGCATATTTGCAAAATAAATCTAGATGTTGATGACATTCAATAATATGTATTGAATAAAATAAACCTCTAGTCTATTTTAAATTTGGAACACCATTAAACCATATCTTCATACTGTAAACATGGATTCAAATAGGAACTAAAACAGATGGTCAGTTGGGCTCACCCTGCAGTGTTAAACATAGGTTATAAGGCATTCCGTCTCATCATACTAGTACAGGGAGTTTTCTGTCCCATATCAATACAGTTCTAAATGGATACAGGACTCTTAAAAGTATGCCTGGTACATCTGGTTTCTCTGATTGGGCGGAAATCTTGGCGGCCATCTTTAATTTATGCAAAATATTTCATGATGTTTATCTCTGATACCATTTAAGTGTTCTATACGAAACTTGTTTTACAGCATCGATGTATGAAGAGACTTGCATTAATGAATAATAACATCAGTTCCTCTGAGTGGCGGGAAGGATGGGCGGCCATCTTTAATTTATGCAAAATCATTAATGATCTCTATCTCTGATACTGTTCAAATGCTCAATGTAAAATTTGGTATACATCATCGATGCAGCAAGACATTTATGTAATGAAAGCCGGTTTCTCTGATTGGATGGAAACCTTAGGGGCCATTTCTAATAGCAAAATTTTTAATAATCTGTATATTTGTCACTTGACTGCTTGGTGTTCCTGACATCTTGATTCAAATTGAATACATTATGAATGGCTGGCGCCCAGAGCCGAGGGGTTTTCAGATGCGCAGCTTCATGGTTTCGAATGGCCATGGAAGGTTTTATTATGGGTTTACGCAGTTATTAGGGAATTTATAATGGCCTTGCTCGAGCATTCGTTAATACTTAGTATATGGGTTCACACATCTAATGATGAATTTGTTCTGAATAATTACTTGCATTTTACTAATATTTTCACCGTTTTGTGCCGTTTCTAACGCTCTTGATTATTAGAGCTCTTAGATTGGATGCTGTTATATTTTTATGAGAAACGGCTCCCACTACTACCAGGGATGATTCCCGATTGCCCGTCCACAAGGATATGTGCCCCACCCTCTGTCCCATCTTAACAAAATTGCCACACCTAATAGAGGGTGTGTCTAAATTGGGGAGGTCAGCCCTGTGAGTACCAAATTATGTGTTACACATGTATTGAGGGGAAATACTCTCCTTCGTGTTTCACACGAGCTTTCGTTTGTATCTAATATCGCTCGAGCCGGTGCTAGGGCAGTGTGATCATGCCATTGAAGATATTCACATGAACAGCTACAATAAAAGCGTACTTGAGATAGAAATAATCACATGAATCAGTTTTATACGACCGTTGATAGAGGTGATCGTATATTGCTCTCACGATTTCTGTCCGTCTGGTATTAAAATTGGCGATTTGGTCTGAAGCCTGTTGAAGATGACTACTTCATCAACGTCTAGTATGGATGATATCTGTAGAAGGATTAAATATAGGCTCTCCAAATCCATACTACATATGCAATTGATGAATGCATAGAAACCTTTCCATTGACTGACCTTGATATATTTTATCAACATCAAATTATGTTAAGTGCAATACATGTATCTCGAGAAATCCTGGCTAAGCTCGCCAAATTCACACCACATTACATACTGGACGGGCGTATTATGTGATGGTGATTTCCGTCCGTCCGTCCGTTCGTGTCTATATATGGGACAGCCTTCTATCTACAGTTCCAATTTGTCTGCTAGTGGAAACCTTAGGGGCAGACGATGTGTCGTGTACCATCCACAGTTGCAATTTTTGATGAGTGGATAAAATGGGTGGAGGGGATGTGTCGGGTAATGGGTGGAGGGGATGTGTCGGGTAATGGGTGGAGGGGATGTGTCGGGTAATGGGTGGAGGGGATGTGTCGGGTAATGGGTGGAGGGGATGTGTCGGGTAATGGGTGGAGGGGATGTGTCGGGTAATGGGTGGAGGGGTGTGTCGGGTAATGGGTGGAGGGGATGTGTCGGGTAATGGGTGGAGGGGATGTGTCGGGGGTAATGGGTGGAGGGATGTGTCGGGTAATGGGTGGAGGATGTGTCGGGTAATGGGTGGAGGGGATGTGTCGGGTAATGGGTGGAGGGGATGTGTCGGGTAATGGGTGGAGGATGTGTCATGTGGGTGGAGGGGATGTCGGGGTGGAGGGGATGTGTCGGGTAATGGGTGGAGGGATGTGTCGGGTAATGGGTGGAGGGGATGTGTCGGGTAATGGGTGGAGGGGATGTGTCGGGTAATGGGTGGAGGGGATGTGTCGGGTAATGGGTGGAGGGGATGTGTCGGGTAATGGGTGGAGGGGATGTGTCGGGTAATGGGTGGAGGGGATGTCACGTGTCGGGTACTAAACATGAGGTCGATATCGAGATCACTGTGGCTAAACATCAGGAAACCATTCACCAATGACAGTTTTCTATCTGCATTATCAATTTTTAGTGAGTGAGCATTAGGGGAACAGAGGTGTCGCAAACCAAACTTTAGGTCAAGGTCGAAGGTCTTCGTGACCCCCAAAATCAGGAAATAATTAAAAATCATTCTCTTTTCGACATTAGATACAGTAGGGGGACGCGATGTGTCATGTACCAAATGTAGGTCAAGTTCAAAGTTCAAGGTCATTGTGACCCAAAAATCAGGAAATCATTAAAAGTCACATTTTTTGTGTGCCAGTACATACACTATTAGGGGAGATATGCCACGTAGCTAAATATAGGTCAAGATCAAAGGTTAATGCAGAAGCAAAGTAACTCCGAATAAACTTAGTAAACGCATGGTGACAGTCTCAATATTTCGACACAATTTTATTTGTCATCTTCAGGATGTGATATAACAGCAGTTGCAGGCTCTTATATACAAAAACGTTTTTAGAAAGGTGAGTTGTCTCACCTTTATTATGTGAGCTAGAAAATTTCTGATTTTAGGGTTGTCCGAAGTACAAATAGTTCCAAATTGTTTATTCTTTCTCAGACCAGAATAGTTATCCTTCAGTGGTTGACAGGCATTGTAGGCCTATATAAAGTCACATAGCATGCACTTGATCCCTTACCTGTATTAAATAATTCTCTGTTAATTGTTTTCCTTCCAGATATCAGATTAATACGCACTAAAGTATGGAAGCCTGGTATGGTCACTCTTCCAAAGATTGACCTCAGCTCAGAGAAATACAGTTCAGGAGGCAACATGTACATGTGTAAAGAGCTGCCCTACCATAGCTCTAGGGGATGTACATGTATCTATGCTGGGTCTAGTTTCTGATGTATCAAGAGGTCAAGCTAAAACTAGGTCATAACATGGATTGGTGTTAGGATTATATGTACATGTACATGTATGTAGTGAAATTAATGAATCAATTCAACTTAAACTTAGAAATAATACTATCTGACATATCTGAGAACTGAGATGGATGTGTTGCCACTTGTTGTTTCATCTGCTCATGTGTTCTAATACTTTCATTCAGTGCATGTATAATAGTAGTACCATTACATACGGATCGGCTTGGTATTATAGCCATTTTGGGGGTGTGTTTTTGGGGGGCTTTTTCAAACAAATAGATACTATTATGAATTGAAACTCTGGGAAAGAAATCTGCTACTCAGAAAGCAGCTATTCTTTTGAGTTTTACTATCTCCACTATTGCAGCCAGTCAATCAATAGTCTCTGAAAATGATACTCGGTTATCACAATCAGTTAAAAACTATTTTTCCTGTGAGCCATAAATTACAAAATACTAATTAGAGCATTTCCACAAAGTGGATGCTCTTATGTTTTCATGAGAAACGGCTCCGCCGGATCCGCCGCCGCCGCCGCCGCCGCCGCCGCGACTTCAAACGTGAATATCTCTGAAACCGTTAAATATTTTCGGGTCAGACTTTGAGTGCTATCTCCTTAGGCCTGGGGAATTTGTCTGGTTGTGTTTTGATAGCCGCTGCTCACCACTAGGTGGCGTTGTAGTCAGAGCATAGGTGAACCTTTCTGTGACGATTTCGTCTGAACAGCTTGCCCGATTTCTTTGAAATTTTATTACAATGGTCTTGAAGGATAGGCAATGTGCTGAAAAGGTTTTGGTGTAGCTGGCATAATTTTTAAGGCAAGTTTTTGGCGTCTCAAAAAAAAAGTTTTTTGTGAAATGAAAATTTACCAATTCGCTTGGAGAAATATTTAAAAACTGTTCTATTCTAGGCTGCCAAGCATAAATATAGGATTGCTGACCTGATAATTCCCTTTCGGTGGGAACCAAATTGCCATTCAAATGAAAAATCACAATTATCTGACTTAACATCAAAACCTTCTTAACCATTATCATGATTAATTTTTTTTTTCATTGAACTCTTATGTGCCTTCTCCCTAGGGCATTAGATTTCACCTGCTTGTTTTTTGTGGTATTTGGTCATCACTAGGTGGCAATATAGACTTGAATTCAGGTAAACATGTATAACATGATATCTTCTAAACAACTTGTTTGATTTCCATGAAATTTGGGTATAATGATCTTGCAAGACAGGCAAAGGACTGACAAGAATCTGGTGATGTTGGCGAAAACATGAAGGCACGTTTTTGCGTCTCAAAATGAGATTTTTTTCACAAAAATGGAAATTTACTTCTTTGAATCGGGAAAAAGTAATTCTAATTTGCCTAACATGAATATAACATTCCCAATGTTATAATTCACATCCCTTGTAAGCCAAATGGCCATGTTTTTGAATACGTGAAATTCTCAGGACTTAGTCCAATACCTACATTCCCAGGCCAGATCTGGGGATTTTGCTTCATCGTGTAGCTTTGTGATATTTGTTCATCATTGGGTAGCACTGCAGACAGTAGACTTATACAGCACAAGTTTATTATTGTGATCTTGTTAGACAAAGGATTTTTAAAAATTGACATCCCATATGGATTTCGTGACCCATCAACATAATCCTTTATTTATATTTCATAATGCATTCTTTTGTACAATTCATAATTTAATTAACATTATAGTTTGCTGCTAGCACTGGCATATATGTGGCAGTGGGGGTTTTTACAGCTAAATATAAATAAGTTTAGGTTAAATCAGACCCTGCTTACACACAAAAATGCTAAAATGTGGTCAGAGAAAACAATCTGCCATCAGTCTGGTGTGATATTGTATGAAGAATTGCAAGGATTTAAGACAGCTTGAAATCTATACTATCAGCTAGGCCTACATAGTGTATACCTGTACATGTATGTTGTGCATTAAAGTGGTTAATCTGAAGTGGTTGACTTATTACATAATGCAGTAACATAAGTCGACTAGTGCTTGTGTCAACAAAGTAAACAGAATCAGTGCTTCTTCTCTCTCCGATGGCGATGATAATAATATGATCCTGTTTGAACAGTGGTATGGTTATCCCAATAACACTTGTTTAGTCTCGAGTGACTTTGAAGCCCTTGGCTTCCAGATGTCTGGAGAAGCATTCTGGCCAATTTTCAATGAGTAAAATCACAAATTATCACTTCGTTAATGCTCATTTGTTTTTTGTTCATGTGAAGATCCCCAGAATTTGCTTGAAACTTGAGAGATGAAATGGCACATACATGTACCATTGCATTTTGACAGCATAGTTATACAACTGTTAACTATTTTTTAGACTGAAAAATTGGAAAGATTTTTGGAGTGGAACTTCTACATTCCTGCTATATGGCACATCTCACCTGGGAAATTTTTGTATATAATTTAAGTAAAATGGTTCTGGTGCATTTTGACAGAATATTTAGACTTCGAAGATAATATGGAATGATGCCTCAAATGAAACTGAATTGTCCATGTCATCTGTGTCTCTATCTGTCTGTCTTCATCTTTCTGGTCATAACAAATATGCAGATAGTGATGGATCAGAAGCCTTATGAAAATGACTTCACCTGTTTTATTAAGGTTAAATGTAACATTAGCAGTAATTTTTAAAGAAGTTAAGACAGGCTCTCCAAATTCATAATACATGTGCAATTGGTGACTGACTAGAAGCCTATCCAGTTGACTATACCTATTTTTTCAAGGTTATATACTTTATATTATGATATAACATGAAATATAGCTTGGCTTTCTAAATTAATACCACATATGCAACTGATGATGGACCCGGAGTGCATGAATATGTCTGATTTCAAAAACTGTATGTTAAGTCACATACTTTTAGCTGTCAACAAACACTTAAAATCTAACGTTCTTATCATCAACATTGTGGTTGGTCGCGTGTGTTGCAACAGCCTCATGCTTCAAGGTAAATTAAACCATGACATATCGGCTGAACTGGTGAAACATCCACCATTTCCAAGCTCTGACATACCACGTCACTGTCAGAATATGGGTACCATGACACAGTGATAGATCACACAGCCAGTGATGGTTCCCGATTTATGTTGAATGCCGTTGTTGCCTAAGTACTATTAGCAGCATTGCTTCAATGCATTTTGCTGAGAAGAACAGGACTTTCATAATGTGATGTTTAGCACTGTAATATCACTTGTCTTTATTGCACCATGTAAGCAACCTGTCTGTGTCTTGTGTGCTGTCCTCAGTGTTTTATAGGGTGGATGGAGGGTGTCTGGTTCCATGCTGCTTCAAAGATTTCTTCTTTGAAGTAGCAGGAACGCAACTGGGCTGGGTGGTGCTTAGTTGGTTCGTCGTGATATAGCTGAAATATTGTTAAAAGCGACGTTAAATTATGTTCACTCACTCACTGTAAGCGACCTGTGTGTGTCTTGTGTGCTATCCTCAAGAGTTTTATAGGGTGGATGGAGGTTATCTGTTTCCATGCTGCTTCAAAGATGTCGTCTTTAAAGTAACAGGAATACAACTTCACTTGGCTGGGTGGTGCTTAGTTGGTTCGTCGCGATATAGCTGAAATATAGTTGAAAGCGACGTTAAATTCTATCCACTCACTATTAGCAGCATTTTACAACAACAGTTCGCTGACCTCCAGTTGTCTCATTTTTATTTGGTGGCATTGTTTCAGATAGAATACAACAGCTTATTTCATACAATCAGGAATGAAAAAAAAGGTTGAAATCTTAATGTTCCAACTTTCGTAGAGAAATAAAAAGGGCAATTTGAAATTTTATTTTTATTCTGATATTCAATTTTTCAGTGTTGGCGGGTCCGTGAAACACAAAAATTAAGTTTTGTACTGCCTCACACTGCGTTTCGCCCATTAGTAAAGAAATCCCTTCTCAGAGGCGCTACTACCAGGGATGATTCCCGATTGCTCATCCTCCATGGGTATATGCCCCACCCCATGTCCCATTCTTAAAAAAATTGCCACACCTATTATGTAGAGGGTGTGCCCATTTTAGGGAGATCTAAACCCGGTGAGTACCAATTTATGTGTTACACATGTATTCGGGGAAATGCTCTTCTCCCGTGTTTCACACGAGCTTTAATTTACAAATGGAAGTACAGTGCAATGAAATCTAGATTACGCAAAGAAAACTTCACTTGCGATGGATAGTATCTGTCCCAACATTCAATCAAGCAACATCGTTTATCTCCTGAACTACCTTTCTATATATGCCCATTGGCCTAGTTATATATGAGAGCATACAACTGCTGTTAAATCACATCTTGAAGATGACAAATAAAATGTTGTCGAAATATTGAGACTATCGTGATATCATGGTTTCAATTTTGTGGGAAAATGTACAGGATTTGGAACAGAGTGCATTTCTCTTCGTTTATAAACTTAATTTAGTGCACTAGTTTCATAACTATGAAAACACAACAAAAAAAACAGGAGAGCTTCTTCATCAGCTCCTAGGCTGTACCTTAGGTCCGGTGAGACCGCTATTTGTCACTTCATATAGGGAGAGTTCCATTGTTGTCACCATCTCGAAACTTGAGTATTGCATCCAAATGGAATGGTTGGTTTGCAATATAATCCAAGCTAATTCTTAGACTATATTATCTTGCCCCGATAGCGCGACTCGCGCTGATTCGTTCTCCTAGCCTCTCCCCTATCTCTTCAACGCTGGGTGGGTTTTTAACTATTGATTGTGTAACTGGTGTAACTATGACAGATATGGATGACATGTACCTACTATTCCAAGAAAGAACTAATAAGCCCACATTTATGATAATCTTGGCAACTTCTGGTCCAAAATAGTTCCGTTATCATCCATTAAAAATATTTTCTAGGTTAAAGAGATAGCAAAGAGCCCCGATTCACGAATCAGAACTCATGCGATCACCCACGTCTAAGTCCATCGCCCAATGCTATATGGCCGAGATAATATTGTCTAAGGATTAACTGGAGTAACTTAAAAAAGTGAAAATCCCGGATTTTATTGTTTATTGATTTTAATTTTGCTGCATTTATAGTGATGATTTTCTTTTGTAACAGAAATATGACACCTATGACATATGACAAACTAAAATTATATTTCCACACCATATATTAGGAAAATGGTTTTGGTTTGAGGTGTCATATTTTTGTTGCAAGAGATCCTTCCTGTAAATGTAGCAAAACTTTCAGAATGGGACAGGGAGCATATTTTGAACATTCAGAATTCAACGTTGGTGCAATTGATCCTAGCAATCTGATCAAATCTGATTCGGAAAGTTTTGAAGAAAAAAAACGGATTATACACAAAGAATTTTTCTCCTGTGTAAACTTCGCATATCCTTCACACCACATTTGCGTTTGGTTATTTACCAGAAACTTCTTAAAGATACGTTACTCCGTCCTAGTCTTTCGACAGTATGTGAAAGTGGTTACCTCCGTTTCTCATGAACGGTCATAGTAAGCCCTACAAAATGTACACCTCATATCCTAGTCTTGTCTTGAAGGATCTGGGTAGCCCTATTATATGTACACTTCATATCCTTGCCTTTTATCGATAATAAAGAATCTATCTATCCATCTATATATCTGTCTATCTTTCAGTCTGGTGATGCCTGAGAACGATATAGAAGATAACTGACCTCAAGCTATTTTCACTCCTCGGGCGATTTGCCCAAAGGGTATTGCCGTCATCGTACCACCATATCTCGTGAATGACTATGCTTAGGAATACCAAACTTGCATAGCAACCTGTTGAAAAGATGACACTCTTAATATAACCATCTTGATGCATATTTCAGTTGTTGGATTTGTTGTGATAATTTGGTGGTCAGTTGTGGTATGATGTTGTGAGTCGCTTGTAGTGATTTGGTGGTCCGATGTGGGTCCGTTGTGGTAATTTGAGGTTCGTTGTGGTAGTTTGAGGGTCCGTTGCAGTCCGTTGTGGTAATCAGCTGACCGGGACCGAGTCCTGTGAACTGGTGCCTTGTGGGTTGATTGTGCAACATTAGGAATATAGTTTTCTCAAGATGTTCACAGTCAATTTACTGCATATTAACATGATTAAGTAAGGCCGTTGTTTAGTAGTTTGTGACCTATATAGCTGCACAATGTATATCACGGTTTTAGATTCACTTTGCATATAGATGACGAGTTTGTAGGTCGAATGCCACTAATTCCCAGTACTGAGTAAACCTGCTTCCGTACGATAATTCTGATCTGCTTGAACTACATTATAATTACACTCCTCTACAGCTATGAACACTTAAGTCAAACCATACCATTAAGTAATAACGTCGCATATATAGTTCAGATCAATGCAACAGATGCAGGTTCTAAATCTGTCGTGGAATTCATCTGATTACATCAAATTTAACAAATGTTGTATATTAATAATGTGCAATTCATACTTTGTAGAAGATTTAGAGAATTGTTCTCTGATTTATTTTGAAATTTAAGTAAATGTACAATTCGGCGAAGGGTTCTTTTTCGTCTTGTCGTATATTTTCCAGTGTTAAATCCAATTTACTTCACAATACTTTAACAAACATGGTTTCGGTTCGCAAACCCAATTAAGATATTTATAATGCTGAGCAAAGAAGAATATCTCATGTAAATATTTGTTCGTGTTGGCATGGTGATTTATTGACTTTCGCTCTTGCCCGTTCTGCGGTACAAAGTGTTAACATAAACACGATTAATGTAGTGAACTTGTTCTATATAAACAGTCCTGAGTACGAAAAATCAGCATCCGTGATTTTATTAAGTCTGTCTGTCCGTCCGCCTCTATGTCTGTCCGTCCGTCTGTCAATGCATCGTCTGTCTGTCAAACCTAAATCAACTAGAGTTCTTCACCACTATCGATCGGGTTCACAATTTAGCTATTGTGCATGGTCGAAATATCGCCTGTTGCTATATTGTTTCCTGCTTACTTAGCTAAATTAATAATCGTGTTAACATATTTTCATCATCGTCATGTTTGTCTGTTCGAGTTGTATTGATATGATGGGTCATGTGTGAGTAGATCAATACCAGGTCAACTCTTTTGAGGGGATCCATATTTGATGGCAATGTCCATTGTATCTTCACTGTTGCGACGGTCTGCACTGTGATTGTCTCTCATCTGTTGAATTGTGCGACAAACCTGTAGCCTACTAACCACCCTAACCTGTACTAACCACCCTAACCTGTACTAATCACCCTATCCTGTACTAACCACCCTAACCTGTACTAACCACCCTATCCTGTACTAACCACCCTAACCTGTACTAACCATCCCATCTCGTACATTCCATAACGACCACGGACTTTCCTAGGATTGACACGAACCAAAGATTTATTGAGTTCTGTTATCGCTTTGGATTTCGGATATGGATATCAACAATGCCTTGTTTCTCTTGAATTTAGCGGGTGCTCGCCAGTTTGTTGCAAAACAAAACAACACACACCTATTCCCTATTACCACTATGCATGCGTGAATATAATGTGGCTGTACAATTTCGAAGAATAATCTATACTGTTGATGAGTAGCTTGACGTCACAACTAGCATTTAAATTGCATCCAAATAATGCTATCAATTCACCAACCGCATAGTATCTGGTTTGCACCACAACTGATGTTTTATCAAGAATGGTCGTGTTTTGCTTGGATCTAGAGCAGAGGAAATTACGCAAGGCCGTCCATTTTCATTATTTATAGCTTCGCATATTGAAAATCAAACTCAGGTAATATGAAATAGTTTTATTCTTTTTTCACTACTTTATATTCGAACTGTAATCAGTGTACGGGTATCTAGTTCCAGGTGAAGCTATGTATTGTGTTATCAGTTAATGGAAAGTTCTGCATGCCGATGTCCTTGCACTGACCCAGTAAACTTACAATGCTCTGTTTATGTTTTTGTTCAGGTTAATCTAAACGGGCACCTGTCGTTCGAGACGGAGTTACCGGTATATCAGTCCGACCTTGTCCTTCCTAAAGGGTTCAAAATGATTGCTGCCTTCCTAGCCGATATAGACACACGTGGGTCAGGGGCGGTATATTACAGGTAAGTCAATGGTCCAGGTTAAGTGCATGTATGTACTAGTTATCGCGCACAGATTCAAGCATAGGTTAGAATATCAGTCTGCCGTTCTTCACCATTATCGATTAGGTTCTTCCAATACAGAGTATGTGCAATGACTTCTTCACACCAATCTTCGTACACCAAACCAATTTCTACGCTCATACTTGAGCAAAATAATTCTAGCGTCTAGTCCGTCATTCAATAGTCAGCCGTCGTCCATTTAAGAATTTTCGTCCATAATCCAAAGACCTAATTCATATAATAGCATTATCACCAAATTAAAAGAATAAATCATAGTATTTATAAAACTAGGCTAGTTTCCTGCAAGAGAGTAACGGTCAACAGTTTTCAATGATGCCAGCAAGACATCATGATGTTCCAAAAATATCAAATCCGTATCGCTGATCAGTATTCTTAATTCATATGAATTTCGTCGTGAAGTCGTTATCTAGAGAATGGTGTATCTCAGCCACGCTTTGATTGTGACTGTTCATATGAAACACTATGGGGATCTTGAAATACATAGGCTCATACGGCCCCTAGCTCCGGGTTAAGCGGGATCGGACACAAGTTACGAAACGTAACGCCATAGATCTTGCACGCTACGCTCGTATTTTGCTATCAGCATGTGATAAGCATCACCAAATTTGAGAAACTTTGAATGGAGGCGCTTTGATGATATAGCCCTGGTTTATAAGTTTCTGCGATAATATTTTGTGACGTTGATCAAAATCGTAACATTTAACGTGGGATCTAGATGATACTAGGCGAGATATGTATACGCCATATGCAGGTTCCTCTGGTATATTACTGTCCAGATAGGAATAATTTACGATGTCGAATTTTAAATCATCTCTTTTGTCGAAAAGTCGACGAGAGAGAACACCCGCTTCATTTTTATAGAGATATAGGTCTAAATAAGATGTGCCGTTCGGGCCACCTGTAGTCTCCTTCAAATCCAGTGAAGGTGGATATATATCCTTCACTGCGTCATCTATATAGCGATTATTCGCAGCAAGAAGAGTGTCCATATAGCGTTCGGTGAATGAGAAGGAACGGGCTTGAGATTATCTGTTTTTGAAAGCGTCTGCATATAGTCGAATTCAGAAGAGAACAAATATAGGTCAGCCAAAAGGGGTGCACAATAACTACCCATTGGTACTCGCGTTGCGCATGCGTGGTCAAGATGAAAATTTGAAGGTAGGTGCACAACCAGTTTCTTTACCATCGGATTACAGTCAGCGGATTGAAGGGACAAATGACCTGTTGAAGGCTGAACGAGCAAAGCCACAAATAATTGAAGTCCGGATATTTCTAATTTCCTAGACAAATCTTGTGTAACAAACCAAATACTTTCATAAAGATTTCATATAAGATTCAGATATCTAAATCATGATTTCATAAATAATGCTACCCCACCACTTCCGTTGTCCATGCTCTATTGGTACGATAGTTATGAGTTAAATTTTGAAATGCTTGTTTCGTCGTATGATTCCAACATAATCTTCGCCAAAATGGTTGGTGCATAGGAACATTTTCATTTTATTGACGAATTATTATTAACATAAAAAAATGTCACCTCATGCTCCCAATATTTCCAGGAGAGTCCAACAAGATTGCAAATTTCAAGCTAATCGAGACATTCATATCATATTTACTGTTTCATTTTTCAACTCCAGCCGCACCTCATCTGAGACGGTTTGTTCATCGTCGATTCAAGGGAGACAGATCCTTAACCCTATCTGGCCTGGGCTTTTTAGGACGTGTCCAGGCCGGGGTGGAGGGGGGGGGTCCATTTCGGTCCCCTCAATATTTTACTTACCCCTTGAGCTATGGGGCTGGCACTTACCACACTATATCCTTGGGTCAAGCTCTACCAGAAAATGTGAACAAAATCCAAGATGGCGGCTATGATAACGTCACAGAGACGTCATTTTGAAAAAAAGCCTGTTTTGGTCGATTTTTTCCTCAGATTTTTCGATTTTTTTTTATCTATGAATTTTCTTCGGAAAAACTACATGTACATGATTATTAGGAAAAAATAGTCTGATGTGGAATAAAATAGTTTTGCCTACTTTTCGTCACAGAAAAACGGGAATTTTGAAGAAAATTTATGAAAACATCATTTTTCTGGTACCCCACATGGCCGCCATTTTGAATTTTCCCATGATCCGTTGCTCAGGGAGTTATGCAAATTGGCTCAAAATGACCTCAGTATGATAAACTACGAAGTCACGGAGTGTCAGCTCTCAATTTTTCCTCGTTCCGGGGATAGAGGAGAACGTTTGGTAGGAGGGAGGGGGCGGGAAATGCCTCCCCTGGCCTAATAGGGTTAAAGTTGTACCCAAATTAGTGGTGTACCCAGAATATGGAGCAATTTTTAAGTGTAAATATCTGAGTGAGAGCCTACATAATTTGTCCAAATTTAGAAAATTTCAATATTTTCTCTAATTTTGGTTTAGAACCGGACCTAATAATATTTTGACATGACTAATAGAGCGTGTGCCCAAACTGGGGAGATCTAAAGCCCTGTGCATTCAAATTACGTGTTACACTTATATTCGGGGAAATGCTCTGTTCGTGTTTCACACGAGTTTTCATTGATTTCTGTTTGGCTAAACATCATGCCATATTGCCATGACTACAACATAGTTGCGCACATTGCAACATCGTGTGCAAGAATTGGCCTCGGGTACATAAATTCGCAGGTAAAAGGCCGGCATAGCTCAGATGGTAAGGGATACTCCATGAATTGGAGGGGTCGTGGGGTTGATACCCATTGACGACCAATTCTTTTTTTCTCCAAACGATTCAACAATTATTCTATATATGATTTGGAATGCTGGAAGCTTTAAGATAAATGTTCTGCGATAAGGAACCCCGAAACATTAGATGGAGCCCGGCTGATTATACCTGATCCTTGTCTTTGTGCAGAGAGACGTCAGACAGCTCCTTGCTTCAGAGGGCAGCGGCTGACATCCGATCACACTTTGCCGCCTTTGAGTCCTTCCAGCCCCGCACTTTATTCATCGCCACCTGGGAAAAGGTGGGATATTACAACCAGAAGTCGGATAGGGTAAGTCATCTAACTCTTCATGTTGCATGGGTCCCAGGGCATTCAATACATCTATTTACAATTTTTTGTTTTTACATCTAAAGGCAGGGACTCACGACTCATTCTTTGACCAGTTTTCAATGTTCGACGTAAACTGGTTCATGTATTTGGCAAATTTCATCACCTACCACAGCCAGAGATAATTGTTCGTGTGTACGCGTCGTCATAGAAAATTAGCCAGGACGTCTAAGAACGGGGCTGCGCAAGCGCATTGCGAAGTCGATCTCTCCTCTACACCACGCGAAATGTGTAAAGATGTGGGGTGCTAGATCCGTATCGATACTGCTAGACAGACAAAAACAACAAGCGGAAGAAATAAAGCAAAAACCATGCGAAAGGCAGCGATATATACTAGTATAAACGAGTGCTGCCAGCAAATACAAATTATTACTCGTACATACGATCTATAATGCGAGACGAACTGTGAATTTGTAGAAAATTGTGTTCACTCGGAAACGTGTGTCCCCGGCTTAAAACTCAGTTGACAGAAATATGGTGACAATAACATGATATTCAAATGTTGAATGTTTGTGGGCCATACATCGAACAAGCAGGAGAGTATCTGCTAGCGGTTATTAGCGTTATTTTCGCTTTTTCACTCTCCTTACCCTCCGAGATCTGCCTTGGATACCATCCTGTACATATTTCATTGATGACAGATAAACTTGCAATCACTTACACATAAACGTTTCATGTTCCCGCAGACTAAGTGTGCTCTTTTGCATTTTCTTATTTCTCGGTTTAAATCAATCTTCGAGCCCCATAGCTATGGTTGGTTGGTTGGTTTGATTGGGCACTCCATCGTATTACAATGGGCACAGGTCATACAGAGTATGCCGTGCAACCCGTTCCCCCACACCGCCCTACACATGCTCCCTCGTACCAATGACGCATAGCCATCGATAATTCCCCATTATATCTTCTTTACATCTGTGTCCATATCATCTAATTTTGATGGGGTCCCATACAGAGTATGCCGTGTAACGCGTTCCCCCACACCGCCCTATACACATGCTCCCTCATGCCAATGACGCATAGCCATTGGTAATTCCCCAGTATATCTTTACATATATATCCATATCATCTAAACCTTGATCAGGTCCCCAGTCTTCTCTCTATTTCTCTTAATCATCTCTATATATTCACCCATTATTTCACCCATTTCCCTTCATTTTCCCCAATAAAATACGCCAATATTTCCCGTCATTTTGCCTATTTCCCGACATCATAAATCCAGTGCCATGGAAATTTCACCCAGTATTTCTCATTTTCCTCAATGCAATATCCCACTATTTTCCCTAAACCAGAGCATGCCATACAACGCGTTCCCCCACACCGACCTACACTTGCTCCTTCATACCAATGACGCATAGTCATCAGTCCTTCCCCATTATATCTTCTTTACATCTGTATCTATATCATCTAACCTTGATCCGGTCCCCAGTCTTACCCCTATTTCTCTTAATCATCTCTATATATTCACCAATTCTTTCATCCATTTCTCTTCATTTTCCCCCAATAAAATACTCCAATACTTCCCGTCATTTTACCTAATTCCCGAGCTCATAAATGCAGTGCCATGTACATGTACATATACCACCCAGTATTTCTCATTTTCCTCAATGCAATATCCCACTATTGCCTATTCACCTAATGTCATAATGTAAAAATACAATGCCTTATGTCCACCTGTGCTTTCCCCAATTATTTCCACTATATCCCAGTAAATTCCCTCATTATATACTGACAACTCGGCCACTTTATACACGTAAATGTGCCTCATAGATATAGTAATCTATGTATTACTTGAAGCCCATCATTCTAGGATTACAAATCCTAAAGATAAAGTTGAGCATTGTACCTGCGTTCGGGCGAAAATATTCGTAATTTTAATTAATTAATTTAAAAGTAAGCCTTCGTTTTAAATTGGCTATTTCTGGAAAAGTATACAACTCAAGATGTTTAAATTTCAAAGTTAAAGTAAAAACGTTTAAAAAAGGTTGCAGATATGGATCAGGTATACACAGTGTATCACAGTGTATCACAGTGTATCAAACAATAATCAGCTCTGTATGGCGAGTAATTTTCATATAACTTTGTTGAGAAAAAGAAATGGAGGAATCGTCAACGACTGAAACAGGACGATTTACACTTTTTTTTTAATTTTAAAGTTTTGTTTGTTTTTGTTTTCTGTAAAACAAAGATTTAATGTGAAATATTGTAACTGAGTAATGAACAAATAACCATTTTTTTCCAGTCATGAGGCGTATCCTTAGGCATCAGTTATGACCACACTCCGCTATTCCAGTGTTGTAAATGGATGTTCATGCCAACACATTTCAACAGGATGGATTCCTACCAAAATCTGCTCGTAGGAAAATATTTAGGTCTGCAGCGAAAAATAATGAGACAAATCGGTCTGAAAACGAATTCTACTGCATAAATACATCGATGTCAGATTGTTGTTGCTGTTCATTTTGTTACATTGTCGGACATGTCTTATTAATACGAATTAGTAATCTTGACAGTAATATTCTGCATATGGCGTATATATATCTCGCCTAGAAGCATTTGCAAGATCCAGTGTTAAATGTGACGATTTTAATCAACGTCACAAAACATTATTGCAGAAAATTATTAAACAGGCCTATACCGCCAAGCGCTTCCACTCAAAGTTTCTCAAATTTGGAGATACATATCGCATGCTGATAGCAAAATACAAACGTAGCGTGCAAGATCTTATTGCGTTACGTTTCGTAACTTGTGTCTAATTCCGCTTAATTCTATGTATTAAAAGATCCTCATAGTGTTCATATGAACAGTCACATCCAAAGCGTGACTGAGATACATCGTATTTTAGAAAACGACTTCACAACGAAAATCATATAGATTAGGAATACCGATCAGCGATACGTATTTGATACTTTTGGAACATCATGATGCCCTACCGCATCATTGAAAACTTTTATCCGCTTCTCTCTTGCAGGAAACTATTTTATGCATACTATAATTTATTCTTTGAATTCAGTGCTAATGCTATTATATGAATTATATCTTTGGATATGAACGCGGAAATTCTTTAATGAACGATGGCTGAATATTGAATGACGGACAAGACGCTTGTATTTTGAACTATATTATCAAACGTTTTTATACACCCGCTCAAAAGGCGGACGTATTATGTGATGGCGGTTTCCGTGCGTCTGTCTGCCCGTCCGTCTGTCTGTCTGTCCCCCGTGTCCGGTCTATATCTGGGACAGTTTTCTATCCACAGTTGTAATTTTTTGATAAGTGGATACCCTATGAGGAGACGATGTGTCGCGTACCAAAATGAAGATCGAGGTCAGAGGTCAAAGGTCACTGGCCTGAAAAACAGGAAATCACTGAAGTGTTCGTGTCCTGTCTATATCTGTGAACGTTTTCTATCAACAGTTGCAAATTTTTGTCAGTGGATACGCAAGGTGGAGACGATGTGTCGCGTACCATAATTGAGGTCGAGGTCAGAGGTCAAAGGTCACTGTTGCCTAAAATCAGGAAATCATCGATCATTGACAGTTTTCTATCTACAGTTCTAATTTTTGGTGAGTGAATGCCCTAGGGGGAACGATGTGTTGCATACCAAATGTAGGTCGAGGTCAGAGGTCAAAGGTCAGTGTGACCCAAAAATCAGGAAATCATTAAAAATGACAAAATTTTTGTCAGTGGATTCAATAGGCAGAAATGAAGTGACGCATACCAAAAATTAGGTCAAGGTCAAAGGTCAAAGGTCAGTGTGACCCCAAAATTAGAGAATTATTAAAAATAACATTTTTTTTAGTAGATACCTCAGGGGGACACGATGTGTCACATACCAAAATGTAGGTCAAGGTCAAAGTCACTGTGACCCCAAAATCGTGGAATTGTTAAAAATCATGATTGTTTGTGTCCATTGAGAAATTACGGGGAGACGGTTTGTCATGTACCAAAATTTAGGTCAAGATCAAAGGTCAAGGTCACTGTCACCCCAAAATCAGGAAATCATTAAAAATCATGATCTTTTGTGTCCATTGATAGATTGAGGGAAGACGATGTGTCGTGTACCAAAATTTAGGTCAAGATCAAAGGACAAGGTCACTGTGACCCCAATATTCAAGAAATCATTAAAAGTCACATTTTCATATGCCTGTCGAAGACGAGGTCGTGTAATGCGATGTTGCGTTCTGTTCATTCATCCATTAACATTTGTTGTCCATGCGATATCTCTAGTTTCAAGGTATAGATTGGTACCAAACTTTGAATATACCTCAAAGTGGAGCCATACATTTGAGATCAATTTTTCAACGGTCAAGGTCGCAGTCCCCCAAAACTGAATCAAGTTTAGCTGACTAAATGTATTAGGTTGGAATATTCAAAGTTCTTTCCCCTACATGTATATGGTATTGTCCTGTGGAGTTGTCTCCCATGTTTGAAATGCTTCATTTAGTTAAACTGTCGTGAAATAAAAACCATACATTTACTAATTTAACGGGGGGAGGGGTCCTTTGTGAACTTCACACCTGTTTATTAACTCAAGAACAAAGGTTTACTTCATCACTTTTTTCTTTCTTCATGAAAAATTCTCTCGTCTGAAAGGAATCCATTTGCAGGAAAACTACTATTTTCTTGTGTTTGACTATTGTCGATTTCAGTGTGAGATATGTGAGCTCTCAGCTCTTGCTTCAAGGTCAACTAGTTACCAAGAGTTAAGCTCATTTTAGTTTATCATTCAATATAACATGTGATATATGTTACATTCTCAGAAGCACAAAATTGTAGACCTTCCTCTGGATTGCTAGATCAATTGGAATCAAGGCTTATTAACAACCATGAAATTTGGACCAATGAAATTCCAGATATACGGGCGTATATTGAAGCCCCTTGGGCTCTTGTTCGAATTCGCACTCGCTGATCGCCTGTATCGAGTTGACAAATTCCGATGTCACTTTCTAAAGCGTACGATAACTGTATAATACTATTTCCTGGACAGAAGCGCCAGGTTAACGAACCATAGAGAATAACTTATTAATTCACGAAATATTTTGATTTCTGCGCAAGTGAAACCGCGTACCGGTATTCAGCAATGATATAGGTCTTTAGAACTAGGTCTTGTATTGGGTGGAATGTAGAAGCCCTTCACATCACATCAACCCTTAACATCGCATCGCAATGCGATAGTAAGGGTCGACATGATGGCCCGTAAAGCCCAAGTCCCACTTAGGCGAACTCCTTTACGAAGCTTGACGATTTAATATCGTAAGTATTGGTAAGATACTCGCAAGCTATTCGTAAAGACATTCGCCATGATTCGTAAGCCATCGCTTCAATTCGTAAGAAAATCGTCGCCTCGAGTTCATCGCCGCGCCAATTTCAAAATGTTCAAAAAATTCGCCAAGCAATGCGACTCTGCCTTAAATCGCAAATATTCGTAATTTTATCGTAAATAATCGTAAGTCGTCGTAACTACGTGGTAATGCATCGTAATTAAGTCGTAATTCAATCGCCTTATTGGTAACAGTTCCGTTAATAATCGTCAAGTGAAATATAAATACGAATAGTTACGATAATTACGACAGAAAACAATGGTATACGAAGTAATCGTAAACATTTTCCGACAAATATACGAAAGTCGCACTTACTTTACGACAAAATCGCCGAATATATTGCGATTATTTGCGATCAATTGCGATAGCACTTACGACTATGTCGAGTCTTGTATAACTAATTTACGATGACTTACGATTAAGTTACGACACCGTTGCGAATTTAACGACTAGTTAAGAATAATCGTTGCCATAAACGAGGAGTTTGCTACTTTTATACAATGTTTTTACCACGTTTTTACCACAATCATGACACACCTTCGTACGTATTCGCAAGACATCGTGAAATAATGGCAAGTAGTCGTATGCACTTCGTAAAGGTTCGCAAATACATCGCACATATTCGCAACTGTATCGCACTGAATCGCCTCAATTTGGGTGCGAATATTGCTAAATGTCGTAAAATTATCGTCTTTCTTCGTAACTGCATCGCAAACAGTCGTAATTATTCGTAAACATGTCGTATCTATTCGCCCCAAATGACGAGAAAACCGGCTTTTGTAAAGCGATTTATTACGAAACATTACGACCAATACATCGCAAGTTTCGTAAACAACTTCGCTTAAGTGGGACTTGGGCTTACTTCGCTTTTGTGCTTGCGATGTTAACGGTCGACCATGTCAATAGTTTGGATCTTTGGGGCTTTGCGATGTTAAGGGGTGACATGACGGCTCAGCAAGTTCTGAGCTGCCCTACTTTCGATGAAAATTTCTGGTGATTTTTGATGAAAATCACTGGTTTTTCTGACTTGGGCTGTGCCCATCTTAATATAGACAGGATTTCAACTTGGGGCGGGGGGATTTCCAAGAGTTCAGTGCGCGTCGGAGTCCTTATGCCTAGCCGGCTTCGTAGGTTCTGTGACGTTAGTCACACTGCCATGTTTTATAATATGGATGCTTATAGTGCGAATAGTAGATACAGCATTTTGATTATGGACGCCGGACATATTATTTAGCGCGGATGGCTTAAAGATTTGACGCTTGTGTACTACGTGAGAAACTTGCTGATAGCCCTGGAACAAGATATCTCTTGAAAGTTGAAATCGTGGAAAGCTGTATTTCGCGAATATGTCGTTTAGTAGGACATTAACTTCTGAATCAAACCGATTGAAGTATTCGGGGAGCAGGAGTCCCCCGTAATACATTGCACTGGGCAGGATCCGGTCAAGTTCACAAGACTGGAAAAATTGAAATACTATTGTTGTTGCTTCGACATCTCCTCTGAAAATGTATTCCATGCAGTATGCGTACCATCTTCTCTAGCCTAGCCGACGTACATCACGTTGCTCTGTACATCGCCTTGGCATACTTTTCTAGAAAAGTTGGAACGTGAATCCTCATTGATGAGTGGAATGCAGAGACGGCTTGCTGCATCCAATCAGAATGCGCGTTACGTAGTAGTTGGTTTCCCAAGAAGGCGGCCCATATTAAGAACGAGCTGTGTCGAATGTACGAGAAAATTCTGCCGACAAAAACAGGAGAAGCATTTTCACGGCCACTTTCGGTGGTGTTTCTGATCGATTGAATCAGATTTTGGGACGCGGTCGAACGATAATGAATCGCCTTTATACGTGTGTGGCCGACTTGAAATTGAAGGGGAACAACTCCTGGAGGTAAAAAGTCGCTCATCGTTAAAACATCCAGAAGGTGGCGCAGAGTAGTATTCTTCTGCCACCAGTCAAGAATGTCAAGGCAGAGTAGAGAGCTTTGCGATGCAGTTGACTTGGTTGGTGAAGATGTATGCGTACACATCAAAATATTATAGTAACGAACGCCGACTTCACGAGAAAGGACGCGACTGCGAGAGTGTTGAAAACTGGAGTCTGCATAAACCCAGAACCGGAACCTGTCCAGCGAGAGCTGAACGAGATTTGCAGCGTCTGCTCGGCGAATGAAAATCATAACGTCAATCATATCGATATTTTGTCCATTGCGATGTAAACGGCCGAGATGTCGAACTTAACGTCGCATTGTGATGTTAACCGCCGACATGTCGACCCTTAACGTCGCATTGCGGTGGTCGATGCGATGTTAAGGGCTTCTACGGTAGAATCATTCGCCGCCGAATATCGAAATTCAGTTATCATGGGAGCAGTCATCTTGAAAGTGGACGTGTAACAGGTGTTTTCTCGAGCCGTAGTTCCCAGACGTGCCCTGGAGTGATCCAACTACTTTGATATCGTAAAGCGACAGGATGGTATCACTCGTTCGTGGTTTACACGTTAATATTATTTCTTTTCTGATTAATTCATCGAATAAACTTCATTACTACTACTTTATTTTGGCTGAGAGACCTAATCGATGATCGTATAGGATCAAGTTATCCATCTGTACCGTCTGCAGCAAAATGGGTGAGATGGAACTGCGAGTTACTAAAAACTCGAAACAGTACAACAAGCGGATCGGATCGAGGTGTACAGAAAGTCGATCTGGGCTTAATTTACAATGACACAAATCGATTAAGAAGTAGTGGCCTGATGATGGGTCGCATATAATGCCACAACGCGAACTTTTACATCAGGCTATGTGAAGTCACTTAATACGTCAACCAAAGAACTTTCAAAGTCCTAGTTCGACATGCGCTTCATGTGCACATTTTTCCAGCAGGAACTTAACTCTCGGCTAACCCCATAATTTTAAGATGGGTCATGGCGCGAACTATATTAATCGAAGCTTTAATGAATAAACCCCAAAACAAATCGACGTTTTTTTAACCATAATGGTGCATCATGACCTGTACATGTATTCATCAGTTGCGCACGTAATCGGCGTGTAACAAGCAGATTATAATTTAAAAAAAATTGTCTGGCCCTATACAAAAAACAACAACGCAAAATGGGAGCGACCACGGGGTCGCGCTACCTCATCTCAGTAAAAAAAATTTTTTAAATATATTCGGCCGTTCTACAACACGTGACTCACATGTATTTATTAATGAATAATTTCCCTTCATTGTCAGCCCAAATTTAACCAGAATTATTCATTAATAAATATATGTGAGTTAAGTGTTGTAGAACGGCCGAACATCTTTTAAAACTATTTTTACTGGGATGAGGTAGCGCGACCCCGTGGTCGCTCCAATTTTGCGTGTGTGTTTTTTTGTGTCGGAGAGAACTATGACCCTAGCCAGACAATTTCTCAGAAATTATCCGTCGTCTGGCGTGAAGGGTCATAGGAAGCTCCGACTAATGCATCTGCATCAATAAGTTTTCTTGTATTGAACTGGAATTCTGCAGCCAAATACGTGTGGTAACTGTCAGGTATATAACGATGTGGAGAGCAGGGGGAGGATTAATAAGCTGCATAAACAAGATCAGATTTCTTCGAAGATCGAAATTCACACACACGCAAAATACATTTACGATGGAATTTGACAGTATAAATTTAACCATGTGTACACGCACGACACATGTAAATTCTTTTTTATTTGCAGCAAAACACATTCCAAATCGTGATAGCTTCTGATGGGTGGAATTCCTTCACATTCTTCCATTACCTGGATGATGGGATCCAATGGTTGCAGGGTGATGGGAAAGCCGCCCCAGTCCAGAACGATCCCCCCGCTCAGGCAGGGTTTGACTCCGGAGAGGGACGTCGACACGAGAAACTACGAGTATCGGGAACTAATCAGGCTTTGGAACTGTCAAGGTAAACAGGACACAAAATACATCTGTAATATCATCTGCCAGAGTTCTATCAATTCTTTTGTCTGAAATTGATAGAAACCAAGGTAGATCGTCAACCCAATCAAGGCTGCATGTTATCAACTCGCTTTGATAGTTTTGGAATGCAGGATTAACATGATGTATTATGGATTAACCAAGCCAAAAGAAATGCACGTATGTGTTATAAGACTATACTGACCATCCAATTACTTTATTGTGTGAATGTATTATTATTTAATTGGAACGATAGTTTTAATTTGTTCATCATTGATCCATTTGTCCACACTTGTCGTATACCCAGTGATTCGTCTTTATATACGAGTTGACTAAAGAATTGATTTGATTGAATTATTTCATGCCTTCGTTAATATGGTTTCATGCCGATAATGCATGCACTTTTCTTATACAAAGGCGGTCTAACGTGAATGTACCCGGTGTTTGGATGTACCAGATAGGGGAAATCAAAGAAGGAAACATTGAACCGGCCGATATTAACACTGGGGAAGGTATGCACCTACGGTTACAATTTTGACAAAGTAAACTACCCTTTTCTGGATAACAATATTCCAGAAGTACCAGCATACGGCGTATACATATCACGCCAGGTAGCATTTGCTATATAATGTGCAGACGGTAACGATTTTAATCAACGCCACAAAATGTTACTACAGAAACAAACAGAGCTATACGACCAAACTCCTCCATTCAAAGTTCATCAACTTCTGTGATAAATATCATGCACTGACGGCAAGTACGATCGTAGCATTTAAGATCTCTGGCACTGCGTTTCATAACATGTGTCTGGTTCCGCTTAATTCGGAGATAGGAGCCGTTTCGATTGTTTGTCATCTCCATGATGTTCGAATGAACAATCACAGTCAGAGCGTGTCTGAGATACATACTCTCACAGTCAGAGCGTGTCTGAGATACATACTCTCAGAGTCAGAGCGTGTCTGAGATACATACTCTCACAGTCAGAGCGTGTCTGAGATACATACTCTCACAGTCAGAGCGTGTCTGAGATACATACTCTCACAGTCAGAGCGTGTCTGAGATACATACTCTCACAGTCAGAGCGTGTCTGAGATACATACTCTCACAGTCAGAGCGTGTCTGAGATACATACTCTCACAGTCAGAGCGTGTCTGAGATACATACTCTCACAGTCAGAGCGTGTCTGAGATACATACTCTCACAGTCAGAGCGTGTCTGAGATACATACTCTCACAGTCAGAGCGTGTCTGAGATACATACTCTCACAGTCAGAGCGTGTCTGAGATACATACTCTCACAGTCAGAGCGTGTCTGAGATACATACTCTCACAGTCAGAGCGTGTCTGAGATACATACTGTCACAGTCAGAGCGTGTCTGAGATACATACTCTCACAGTCAGAGCGTGTCTGAGATACATACTCTCACAGTCAGAGCGTGTCTGAGATACATACTCTCACAGTCAGAGCGTGTCTGAGATACATACTCTCACAGTCAGAGCGTGTCTGAGATACATACTCTCACAGTCAGAGCGTGTCTGAGATACATACTCTCACAGTCAGAGCGTGTCTGAGATACATACTCTCACAGTCAGAGCGTGTCTGAGATACATACTCTCACAGTCAGAGCGTGTCTGAGATACATACTCTCACAGTCAGAGCGTGTCTGAGATACATACTCTCACAGTCAGAGCGTGTCTGAGATACATACTCTCACAGTCAGAGCGTGTCTGAGATACATACTCTCACAGTCAGAGCGTGTCTGAGATACATACTCTCACAGTCAGAGCGTGTCTGAGATACAGTCACGTGTCTGAGATACATACTCTCACAGTCAGAGCGTGTCTGAGATACATACTCTCACAGTCAGAGCGTGTCTGAGATACATACTCTCACAGTCAGAGCGTGTCTGAGATACATACTCTCACAGTCAGAGCGTGTCTGAGATACATACTCTCACAGTCAGAGCGTGTCTGAGATACATACTCTCACAGTCAGAGCGTGTCTGAGATACATACTCTCACAGTCAGAGCGTGTCTGAGATACATACTCTCACAGTCAGAGCGTGTCTGAGATACATACTCTAGAAAGGACTTGGAATTCATTTGGTGAAAGAATAATGGTCTGTGATTAGGATTTATATGTATACAAAATCATCATGCCTTGATGACATTATTGAACACTACTGATCGCTTTTCTCTTATAGGAAACCATCCTGTGTTTTCTATATTTGTTTGTTTCATACACATTTGAAATTGGTGCTTACTGTCATACGAAATAGGTCTTTTGGTTACTGACGTGGAAATTCTTTTATGGAGGAAGGCTGAATAGACGCTTGCTATTCATAATGTACATTCCAACAACACCAAATATATGCTTTACTATCGATATCGAACAGTAATTTGATAATATTAATAAGCCGAATTATGACCCGGTAGAAGAACACCTTATACAATGTACATTCTGAAACCATCTGTAGACCATGCATACTTACTTGTGAATTACTTGCCTGTTTCTCCCCAGTGTTTGTATTTGAGTTGGATGGTGATCAGGCGACTTGTCTGGAGGGAGCTCGTACTTGTCATCCCAGTGCTCGGTGTGTTGACTTCACCCCCGGATTTTGTTGTGAATGTGTGTCACCCTATTATGGTAACGGCAGATCTTGTCTTGAACCAGGTAAGTCGGTCAAAATTCCTTTGGAAAACAAGAAATATCAGAATTGTTTTCGAAATCATCGAGTTCTGCACTCTTGAGTATTGGGAGATAAACATTTCTATCTCATTGATATAGGCATCAGGTCTTCCACATGAAACTGCTCTATTTTGGATTCCACAAATCACATACCTGTCCATCTTTCCACTGTTCACCAAAGACCCTAAATGTCTCATGTATTACCGGGAAACTACTCCGCCGCCGCAGCCGCCGCCGTCGCCATTTCAAACGTCCATATCATTGAAACCGTTAGAGATTTTTCAGATAAATTTTGTTTGCTATCTGGCTAGGTCTGGGGAATTTGTTTGGTGGTGTTTTCGTATTTCTATTTGATCACTAGATGGTGCTGTAGTTATGAACATTATTAACCTTTCTGACACGATTTTTTTCCAACGGCTTTTTCGATTTTCGTGACATTTGGGTGTAGTGATCTTGTATGACAGATACAGAGCTGACAAAGGTTTTGGTGGTGTTAGAGTAACCCTAAGGGCACGATTTTGATAACTCAAAATGTGACGTTTTTCAAAAAATGAAAATTTCTATATTAGTGTATTCCAGGTTGCTGAACATAAGTGTGATATGGCTGGATCTGTATTTTATTTTCTTTTGTCATCCAATGGCTGCTGAATGCAAGAATTTGTCAGCACCGCCTTCGTTATTTGAAACGTCCATATCTCTTAGCAAATAGAGATTTCTCTGTCAAACTTTGTTTGCTATCTCTCCAGGTCAGGGGAATTTGCCTGGTGTGTTTGCATGTTTTCATTTTATCACTAGATGGCACTGTAATCATGAACATTATAAACCGTTCTGACATGATATTTTTCCAATGGCTTTGCTGATTGTCACGAAATTTGGATATAGTTATCTTGTAGGATAGACACAGAGCTGAACAAGTTTTGGTGGCGTAACCTTTACCCTAAGGGCACAATTTTGGCAATATTAAAGGGAATGTTATTCCCAAAATGAAAATTGACCGATTTGAATAGAGAGAAGTTGTATAGTGGTGTATTCCAGGTCGCAGGAGATGACTGAAGCTATAATTTATTTCCTTGGTGATTTAAACATATACAAATGTGACATTTCACATAATTTGTATAATTAAATTGTATAAAAGTGTTCTGTGGTCTTAGCTGCATTGACATTGTATGTATTAGCTGAACATAGTTTATCAATTTTGCTGACAGCCCTGTGAAGATGATGACAGGTACATGTACAGGCTAGCCTGTTAATCAAACGTTAGAAAATACTTGTAGCATACTTTCACTCCTGGCATTTGTGTATTCACAATCTCTTGTCACTTTATCAGCAGTAATTCTCATATACATATATGCCTACTAGCCTGGTTTCAAGATGATTCCATAATCATGATAATTTGATTATTAATACCGTAATATCTTTACACATTCATAATCTGCTGTTATTTAACACATTGATTTTTCTGAAGATGGCAAAACCCAGAGAAAATAAGCAGAATGAAATAGTCATCCCAACATGCTGTTCTTCTTTACTGCAGTGAAATAACCAGTGGTTTTGATGCATTTACTTTTATTATATGTGCATGCTTGTTCTGTTGGTAATATGGTAGGCCCATTTTGGATATAAATCCTCCGTCTATCATTATTAACTAATTGACTTGTTGTGATATATCATTCACCTGCAGTTCACCGCATTACACATGGTTTATTCCATTCAATATATTTTAAAGTAGCTGTTTTGATGTATCTGCATGTAGTTGTATTCTATATATCTCCTGTTCCTACTGAATTAGATGCCTGCATTGAATGTAAATCCTCCATCTATCATTGTATACTGTTGGATAATGACCTGGTGATCATTAGTAAAGAGGAACCAACATATGTCAACAGTCATATCTGTCCTTCCTTTGATATTTCTTTGGGCCACATTGACAGGCAAACAATATTGCTACTACACCCACTTCATATCTCTCTAAGCATCTTAACTGATGAAGTGAATACACATGAAAGGTAAAGCACTATGGTCACTTAATCTTGCTTGTCTCCATGATGAAAAGCCAGTCAAGTTTCTTACTATTTATAGATTATATAATATGATTTTAATCTAGTACTTTGAGAAAGTCCTAGAATGAGCACTATCTTCAAATGATAGTCTTATCATTCTTTTTCATGCCTCATATTTACAATAACACGATTGCTGATGTCCTTGCCCATGTTGACACTTGACCAGTTATTCTGAGGAAGATTGACAGGCAATATACAATCATGGTAGAAGATTACTTAGAAATGGAATACAGCCAATCATAGCTGTGCTCTTCCTTGTGTTTGTTTACTGATTGGATAGTCTGTAAAAGAAAATATTTCAATTTATTTGATACTACTAGTTAGGATCCAACCATTCGTAAAAATTTTACAAAGAGACATACCCGGTACATCAGTTACTCAAAGCTAGTTATTTGCAGTGATTATTGAATATGCCTATGTTGACCATTCACACAATAAAATCTGAAGTGGTTGACGTATTGCATAATGCACTTTACCTAAGGGGACTAGTAGACTGCTTGTGTCAACAAAGTAAACACTTCCTTTCCAGAATCAGTGCTACTTCTCTCTCCATTACTGATATAAGAATTTTGATCCTGTTCATTGGTATGGCTATCCTGATTCAGATTACATTTCTTTAGTCTCCAGTGGCTGTGAAGCCCTGGGCTCCCAGTTGTCTGGACATGCATCTAGGCCAATTTTCGATGAGTAAAATCACAAATTATCACTTGGTTAATGCTCATTTTTTTTTGTTTTATGTGGAGGTCCCCAGAAACTCAGATGTGAAATGAAACATGCCATTGCATTTTGACAGCATAGTTACAACTATTGATAACTATTTTTTTACACTGAAAAAGTTGAAATATTTTTGAAGTGGAACTTCTACATTCCTGCTAAATGGCACGTCACATCTGGGAAATTTTTATATCTAATTTAAGTAAAATGGTGTGTTCTGGTGCATTTTGACAGAATATTTAGACTGTAATGATGCCTCGAATGGAACTGAATTGTCCGAGTCATCTGTTGGTGTGTCATCTGTCTGTTCATCTTTCTTTTCATACCACATATGCAGCTGGTGATGGATCAGAAACCTAATGAAAATGACCATCACCTATTTTATCAAGGTCAAATTTAGCATTAGTAATAATATTTAAAAGAATGAAGATAGGCTCTCCAAATTCATATTACATGTGCAATTGGTGACTGTATAGAAGCCTATCCCAGTTGACTGAACTATTTTTTAAGGTTATATACTGTATATTATGATATAACATGAAATATACACTTCAAATCTAGCATTGCCATCATCATCGTTGTGGCTGTGGTTGCCTTCCAGATCAATTCACCGAAGTTCGCGTGTGTTGCAATGGCCTCGTGCTTCAACAGTAACTTGATTCCAAGCTCTGACATACCATGTCCCTGTCGGAATATGAATACCATGACACAGTGATAGATAGATCACACAGCCAGTGAAGATTCCGATTTATGTTGAATGTTGTTATTGCCTAAGTACTATTAGCGGCATTATACAACAAGAACAATTCGCTGACTTCCAGTGAAAAATTATCGTGAAAAGTATTTATTTTTGTTGTTTGGCATTTTTATTCACCGGGATTGTTCGAGATAGAATTCATACAATCAGGAATGAAAAAGGTGTTGAAATCTTCATGTTCAAGCTTTCGTAGTGAAAAAAGAAAATGGCAATTTGAAATTTTATTCTTATTCTGATATTCAATTTTTAGCTCATCTGGGCCGATGGCCCGATGAGCTAATGTCATGGCCTGATTGTCCGTCGTGCGTCGTCCGTCGTGCGTCGTTCGTAAACATCTTCTTCTCTGAAACCGCTTGACCGATTAAACTGAAACTTGGCATGCATGTTGCCACCAACGAGTACACCAGAATTTGTTCATGCGGTGTCGATATGATTTTAAATATGGCTGCTATGGCGGCCATCTTGAATTTGCCAGTGAAATCTTGTCATCATTATTTTCGGTAACTACTTCATGGATCTTTCTCAAATTTGGTACACCGGTTCACCTTTGGGTCTAGTTGTACAACATGTGTACTTTTGTCCAATTTGAATATCCAATATGGCCACCAGGCGGCCATCTTGGATTCTCCCATGAAACATCGTTATCATGATTTCTCAGGAAGTACTGCATGGAGCTTTCTCAAATTTGGTACACAGGTTCCCCTTGGGGTCTAGTTGTACAAGATACCTTGTTTGGTCCGATTCGAAAATCCAATATGGCCACTAGGTGGCCATCTTGGCTTTTCCCATGAAACTTTATCGCGATTTCTCAGGAACCACTGCATGGATCTTCCTCAAATTTGGTACACAGGTTTCCCTTGGGGTCTAGTTGTGCAAGATACCTTTTCTGCTCTGATTCGAAAATCCAATATGGCCACCAGTTGGCCATCTTGGATTTCCCTATGAAACTTTGTTATCGCTATTTCTCAGGAACTACTGTATTGACCGTTCTCAAATTTGGTACACAGGTTCCCCTTGGAGTCGTTGTACAAGATACCTTTTTGGTCCGATTCGAAAATCCGATATGGCCACTAGGTGGCCATCTTGGATTTTCTCATGAAACTTTATTGCGATTTCTCAGGAACCACTGCATGCATCTTTTTCAAATTTGGTACACAGGCTCCCCTTGGGGTCTAGTTGTGCAAGATACCTTTTGTCATTTGATTCGAAAATCCAATATGGCCACCAGGCGGCCATCTGGGATTTCCCCATGAAACTTTGTTATCGCGATTTCTCAGGAACTACTGTATTGATCTTTCTCAGATTTGATACACAGGTTCCCCTTGGGGTCTAGTTGTGGAAGATACCTTTTCTGGTCCAATTCGAAAATCCAATATGGCCACCAGGCGGCCATCTTGAATTTCTCCATGAAATTTTGTTATAGTGAATTCTCAGGAAATTACTGCATGGATCTTTGTCAAATTGGGTACACAGGTTCCCCTTGTAGTCCAGTTGTGCAAGATACCTCTTTTGGTCCATTTCGAAAATCCAATATGGCTGCATCTTGAATTTCCCATGAAACTTTGTTATCATGAAATCTCAGGAAATTACTGCATGGATCATTTTTTTCAGGGGGACAACACAAGTTAGAAACTCCTCTATTGCAGTTCTTTAGTAAAAATTTCTTACAGCAACTTTCTCCAGTTACAGCCAGATGAGCTTCAGTGCCGTGGCACTATCTTTTAATGTCAGCAGGCCCGTGAAACACAAAATAAAGTTGGTGTTGCCTCACACTGGGTTTCGCCCATTGGTAAAGAAATCTCTCCTCAGAGACACCACTAACAGGGATGATTCCCGATTGCTCGTCCCCCAGAGTTATGTACCTCGCCCTCTGTCCCATCCTAAAACAAATTGCCACACCTAATAGAGGGTGTGCCCAAATTGGGAAGATCTAAAGCCCTGTGAGTATCAATTATGTGTTACTCATTTATTCTAGGGAAATGCTCTTCCATCATGTTTCACACGAGCTTTCATCATAATCCGCAATACACCCAAACAACTTTCAGCCATCTTTACCTTCAGCCACAATGGCAAGCATTCAGTCACCGCGACAAGCTTCCAGTCACCAAGGAAAACTACTTCAAGCCATCAAGGCAGACACTTCAGCAGTAGTAAGATAAGATGGATGCCAGGAACCACGCCTATAATACAAATTGTGTAGGTCAGACTCTAAACTGCCCATTCATCAAAATGAAATACCAAAGGTTTCCTAATCGTGTATTGTATCAAGCTAAATTAATGATATTCATAATTTATTTGAAGAGAGAAGACTAATAAAGTGGTAGTTTAAACTCGATGTATATGAGTTTCCGCGTACCTTTCAAGCGCCAACAGTTAATTTGAGCAGAAACTACCAGCTTATTATACAATTATTATACAATTATGGTCAGCGAGTACCTCAACCTGTCAGCTCGAGTACCCCAACCTGGCAGCTCGAGTACCTAGCTACGAAATGTATCTCTTTACCATCTGCGACCAAAGATTCACATAAATTGGGCTTGGTTCCGAATGCTGACTGCTTTGTGGTTCAATACCAGCATAAATGAATTTAGGACACGCTCAGCTTCACAACTCAGATATGTTGGTCAACTTGTGGTAGACCTATCAAAATTTAGATATATATGATGTATGAATCGATAAGACCATACTCGTGGGGTTCTGTGTAGAAAAAGGAATAGGACCCAAACGACGATCGTGCTATGAATGAAAGATTGTTGAGCGGCTTTAAATAATACTCACCCACTCATTATCCAGAGAAAAATGATGTGTCTTCACGTTCAATTTCGCAGACACACGGCTTAACATTTGTAATCTATACTCATTTACAATAGTGATCCACACTAGCTTTTCAAGAATTTCATCAGTTTCGGTATCTTAGTCGGTTGAATGAATGTTCTTTGTGGTATAAGACATTAGCATATATTGTGTGACATTGCAGGGGTTCCTCAGCGTCTCAATGGTAAAGTATCAGTGAATGTCAATGGAGAGGGAGTTTCGGATTTGGACCAACACTCTTACGTCGTTACCACAGATGGTCGGTCGTACACGGCCATCAGTCGTTTACCGCCCTCTATCGGCCACGCCATGCAGACTTTAAACACACTAGGAGGCATTGTGGGCTGGTTGTTCGCGGTCACGAACAGTCCGAACGCACGGAATGGTTACATGTTCACAGGTATATATATATTATTATATGTTCACAGGTAAACGTTACATATTCACTGGCGTTTATATGTTAACGCTAAAAGGTTGCATATTCCCCGACAAATGGTTACTTGTTAACGGGTAAATGGTTACATATACAAATGTTTACTTGGTAAATCGATAGACTACACCTTTGTCGTAGTCGCATCTATTCCATATTACATACAAGGTTACCTCCCTTCGTTCCACCATATATTTCGTATCGATGCCGCACTTTAGCCGTGTTTGCGATGAAAACGTCCTGAACGAGATTATTGGGAGAGTCCTGCGGGTTATAGCTGAATTGAACAGGGATAATTCATTGTAGCGTATTCTAAACATATTACAAACACAAGTAAACAAATGAATAAATGTTCACCTCGTTGCTTAATTGAACAGGGATAATTCACTCTAGCATATTCTAGACATATTACAAACACAAGTAAACAAATGAATAAATGTTCACCTCGTTGCAGGCGGAGAGTTCAATCGTACGACTGTGGTCATCTTTCAAAGTGGTGAAGAGGTCACCATCCGACAGATGTTTTACGGTCACGACGCACTAAACAACATGCGGATGGATACATTCATCACCGGGGAACTGCCCGCCATTCCACTCGATAAGAAGATCACCGTGGACGACTTCAAGGAGGAATACCGTCGGGTATCTCCGGGTAAGCTGTCTTCCTCGAGAGCTCCGGTCAAGAACCCTTCTAGGCCCTATCTATGGTCTAGAAATGATCCAGTGTTGGACGGGAATATGGTCATGTGACGAACCATCTTGTCAACTTGACAACAAACGTCCCGGAAAATTCCTAAGTTTTAAATCCTTGTATTTCTAAGTTGACAAAATTGTATCCTTGTGAAATATAATTCACTGTAACTGAACTGACTGAGCGTACGCACAATGCACGCCTTTGATATGAAGACAACTTTCATGTGATCTTGATAGGCTATGCTTGATCTATGCAGGTGTAATCAAGTCGGTTTCTAGTAGGACATACCGTGTGGATGAAGTTGGTTTCAAATACGACTGGGACCAAGAGATCACCTATAAGGAATGCGCTCACGACTCGAGTCGGGCCATTCGGGATACGATGCGTCTGAGCGTCAGTCGTAACTTCGTGGTGTACGACCCCCGTGAACGCATTGTCAGATACGCCATGACTAACAGAGTCAGCATGTTGACAAGTAAGTACATTATCGCTAATAAGGCCCAGTCAGTAACCCATCTCCAACAAACACCAGTATGTTAACCATGAATCTCAATAAATAACAAACACTCATAAGTACACCATCGCCAACAAACACCAGTATATAAATCATAACCAAAAAACATCCATGAGCAAATCATCGCCAACAGGCGTCAGTATGTAAAACATCACCAACAGTAGTTATCCATCTATAACAAACAAACAAACAAACCCTCGCTAACATTAATTAAGTCGTGAGTAATAAATCATGCGTTGTCAACAAAAAACAACATATTGATCGGTAAACCTTCCCCAACAAACTCTATAGCAGACAGTCAGTTTTCTGTCGTTACCTAAAACGCACTTTTTCAAGTTGACATTTGACTTCTATGTGGATTGCAGGTACCGACCCATGTAGAGATTCAGAACAGACATGTGATTCTCATGCGGACTGTATCCCGCAGGGTGATAACTTCAAATGTGAATGTCGACCGGGATATTACGGAGATGGAAGAGTTTGTCAAGGTAAACCAAACAATTCCACATCTATTCTCTTCTGATTCATGCACAAAACTGTTATATTCGATCAACTTCTGATATGTTATAAGTACTTCACCGGAATCAGACAATAAATAGCTCTCGTTATACCATGTAAACCCGTTGACCTTTACATAAACTTGTATGACTGACTGGATGTTCTTTCACTTGTTTCCATCACAAGCCAATGAAAATACGGGATTCTAGTTTGAAAATTTGAATTGACCAATCAATTACTTCAAAATGGAAAATATCCCTTGATGCACTTGAGTTTCTAGAAAACCTCTTTGCCGTGAAAAATTGGCATATCTAACCGAAATACTTATTGTCAGACTTCAAAGTTAAAATCTGTTTGTTGTGCAGGCGTATATTTAAGCCCATTTTGGCTTGGAAATTACCAATTAATTACCTTTTAATTTTCCTTGGAGGTATACATCCCATTGGAATCCTTGCTACTTGACTTAAAACTCTACTCAGCTCTACTTTTTGCTGTTTATATATTCAGATTACAACGAGTGCGAGTCGATTCCTGGCCCATGCGATGACAACGCTCGGTGTTACAACGTGGAAGGATCGTTCGAGTGCCGCTGTGAAGCAGGTTTCACTGGTGACGGTAGAACCTGCGTCAGTAAGTATTGCGATTGATCTACTGAGATTTGCTTCTTAGCTACACCAGAAGTTGTAGTCTCTGCATGTTATACATTGTGCAGTGCACCGCATCTAGGTTATGTACAAGGTATAATACATGTACGACATTATCTATTCCATGACCAGTTGCTATTCTTACCGTGAACAAGTAAAACAAAGAAATAATTCAGTCAAGTAGTAGTTGTGTTGTCATAATACAAATCGTGTTCCACTTGAGCAATGTACACTTGCTCACTAACCTACCGATTACGTGAGTTTGTGGTAATTCTACACATCATGATAATGATGCTATATTTGGAGTTATTGAGATATATCTGTTAGATTGCACTGATTATTGAGATATATCTGTTAGATTGCACTGATTATTGAGATATATCTGTTAGATTGCACTGATTATTGAGATATATCTGTTAGATTGCACTGATTATTGAGATATATCTGTTAGATTGCACTGATTATTGAGATATATCTGTTAGATTGCACTGATTATTGAGATATATCTGTTAGATTGCACTGATTATTGAGATATATCTGTTAGATTGCACTGATTATTGAGATATATCTGTTAGATTGCACTGATTATTGTGGCAATATTCCAGTCATGTTGTGTACATGTGATATTACATGACTTAACTCAATTGTGTTGAACCACCAAATGTTGATACGAATATTCTAATATACAAATGTGTATTCATATAAAAGACTGTGTGGAACATAACCACTGTTATGAACATGACAAACGGTTCAAGAACTGCAAACACTTCCTTAATTATAGGGCCTGGTCAGTCAGTGAGTGTGGAATGTAAATGGCATGTTTAACACCAAGTCTTAAGTCTCTCTGACCGAAAAGTTCAAATTTGGTAAATTGTATAGCCTGCATGCTGACCAAGCCCTTGTCTCGATTACCTTGTATAATTAGTCCGGATAGTACAAATGTCACATACGTTGTTTGAACTTGGAGTGCTTACTGATATACTTAAAATTACAAGCCCTTTGACACATATCTTATAACGGGAGTGTAAGGTCTGAACAAGAACACCATCTGTGGCGTCACAGGTCTCGGTTTCGTATCGAGAGTCTGGGAGTTTATTTGCGTCGCCTCAAAACAGCGAACGTATAATCCTAACTCTATCCATCCTCGCAAGCCAGTGTATCTATCGATCTGTTAGGATCGATACACTGGCTTGGTTAGTTATCCATATGAGTTCTGGATATAAATAGATCAAGGGGATTCCCCTAAATCAACCCAATCAGTGAACGCGCTAAGCTAGTTGATTTGGTCAATCTGCTGCGCGGTAGGAGATGTGACAGGTTTGAATTTCACCGCGAGCCCAACTGCTTTGATGTCAAGCTGAAATCGACATCGGAAGTCAAAGCAAAAACCGCAGGCTTGGGATACCGACATGCTATTCAAAACAAGCGCAGGGGATGGAATGTACGAGATTGTATAATAGAGGCATCGACTCATTCGAATCACCAAAATGTCCAGGTAAACCCTCTGCGAGGATTTAGGATTTACATGGACTGGTGAAGATGAACTCTACCTGGCCTGGACGATTTGAGACCTGTCCAGACCTGGGGGAGTCGTTAAATTCCCCCCCTAATAAAAATATTTCCTTTACCCCTTGAGCTAGGGGGCTGGAACTTAACACACTATACCCTTTGGTCAATCTCTACCAAAAATATTTTAAAAAGTCCAAGACGGCCGCCATAATGACGTCACAGGAAAGATTTTTCGTTTTCACGGGGCGATGTAGGCCCGTAGGGACTAATGGTCCTGTCTTGTAGTCAGAAAAAATTGAGCTGCAGCTCTGTGTCTTGCTAACACAGCAAAAGATAGAGTTCTTACACGACAAGAAAGAGGTCTGAAACTTCCTTCTTTAGAATTTCCAGGTTTCTGTGTTTTTAATGTTCGCGTATAGTTGCAGGTCTGATATGTTTAAGTTACATTTCCATTTATCTAATTTTATGCGTGTTTTCGTTCATTTTTCAGTGGCACTACTTTCGTGCTCAAAATATGTCGTCTGCTAAACCACAGATTTTGAGAGGCGCATGTTGAGTGATTTTGTGGGACTAACTCATTCTCATTAGAAAGCGTGTTTGGGCAGTAATTTAGTATTAAATAATACCAGTATAAGTGTAATTCATTGTAGAAAACAATGGGATATTTCACTTTGCCTGTATTCATTTACATTTTCATGAAATATGTGTGTTGAGTTACAGTTTGGAATTTTCGCCATTTAAGCTCACCCCTCAAGACCCTCTGCATTATCTTTTTATAGTAAGTTTCTAAAATCCAGTGGTGGTCAAATCATTTACGTAATAATTTCCCTGTATTCAGAAATGTTTTCTTTCCATTCTACTTCTGAAATATTCATGGAATGTTGCAAGCATTTCCCCCTGATCTACAGAAAGAGCTCTGCATATCACAGTTTTGAAGCTGTAAGGTGACAGGGGAGATAACCAAATAGAACTGTAATATACTAGGGAGGAGGTACATGAAACAATATGATGCCATGAGAGGATGCATCCCAGCATAGCTTCAGTCCATCTAACCATGAGGATTTTACATTGTATCTCAATACTCATTTTTACCCCTCGGCCAATTTTGGCCATGGGGTATTGTCGTCTTGAACGTCCGTCTGTTCGCACATCAGTACGTGAGCGAGATAGACGGAAAACGGTTCCACTGAAGAATTCCAAATTTGGTATGCTTATTTACCTAGTCAAGGACCAGAAGCCTATTGAATTGGGACCTGATTGGGTGGAAACCTTGGCGGCCATCTTTAATTTTATGCAAAATGGATAATGATCCATATCTCGGAAACCATTCAACTGTTCAATACGAAAGTTAGTATACATCATCGATACATCAAGCAACTTTCAATGAATTACCAAACCGGCTTTTCTGATTAGCTGGAAATCCTGGAGGCCATCTTTAATTTATGCAAAATCGATAATGATACATATCTCTGTTACCATTCAATTGTTTTATATGAAAGTTGGTATACATCATCGATGCATACAGATACTTTAAATCGGGACCTGATTGACTGAAAACCTTGGTGGCCATCTTTAATTTTATGCAAAAACTTTAATGATATATATCTCTGATATCATTTAAGTGTTCTATACCAAACTTGGTATACAGCATCGATGTATCAAGAGACTTGCAATGAATAACCACATCAGTTCCTCTGAGTGGAGAGAAGGATGGGCGGCCATCTTTAATTTATGCAAATTCATTAATGATCTCGTTCTCTGATACCGTTCAAGTGCTCGATGTAAAATTTGGTATACATAATCGATGCATACTTACGACAAATGACAGTTCTGGTTTCTCTGATTGGGCGGAAACCTTGGTGGCCACCTTTAATTTATGCAAAATCTTTAATGATGTATATCTCTGATACCATTTCAGTGTTCTATACGAAACTTGGTATACAGCATCAATGTATCAAGAGACTTTCAATTAATAACCACATCAGTTCCTCTGAGTGGCGGGAAGGATGAGCGGCCATCTTTAATTTACGCTAAATCATTAAAGGTGAACTGCAAAGCTTTTAATTTTATCTAAATTGTTGCTTATATACATCTTGTCTTATGTGACATAACTTTTATACGTTTTTGGGGCAAATATAGTTTGCAAAATTGTACTAATAACAATATTTAAGTTATCCTGTTATAAATCCGTCTTGAAAACTTGCATCGCTTGTCTCTCTTGGTTTGTAGAACGTTATGACGTTATAGTGGTCCCCTTCATTCAAGTTTTATTCAAATGTGACGTCATGCTACGTCGGATGAATGAACGAGGACCACTATAACGTCATGACGTTCCAAAAACAACGGGAGGCAAGCGATGACGTTTTTAAAAGTTCTGGCTCTCGGTATAAGTTTTGACTTCTTATATACCCAAAATAAAACAATAACCCACAGAACTATTACCACACACAATTGTAACAACTATAGAAGTTATTGTTATATGACATTTTAACAGAACATTGGAAAGCTTTTCAGTTCACCTTTAATGATCTCTATCTCTGATACCGTTTAAACGCTCGATGTAAAATTTGGTATACATCATTGGTGCATCAAGAAACTTATGTAATGAAAACCGGTTTCTCTGATTGGACGGAAACCTTGGGGGTCATTCCTAATTGCAAAATTTTTGATAATCTGTATATTTGTGACTTGACTGCTTGATGTTCCTGACATCTTGGTTCAAATTGAATACATTATGAATGTACCCAGAGACGAGGGGTTTTCAGATGCGCAGCTTCGTATTGTTATTTACTGCTGAAGGATATGCTTTCGATTATCTGAAAAAAGTGAATTTTTTTACAAATATTGGTAACATGCAGTGAAGACATTATTTTATCATTTCATCAGGTTGGTTTCATAATAAATGTCTGTCCCAGCGTTTTTTTTTTAAATATATATATGTGTACAATTACACTAATGCACTAGAGATCCTTGTTGAGAGGAATGTGTGAGACTACAAGTATGGCTCTTCGCCATGAGATGGAACATCAAAGAGTTAGTGGAATTATTCCAACAGCCTATTTTACATTTAAATAGCCCCGTTTCAGTGCCTAAGGCTCTAGTTTCATAATGTTTGTGTTGTTTTTTTTTTTTAATAAATAGTAATCTTATGTGAAATAAAATAGCTTTTGCCCACGTTTCCTCGCAGAACCCAGGAACTGACGAAAAACATCACTTTTCTGGTACCCCACCTGGAGGCCATTTTGAATTTAACCAGGATCCTCTGCTCGGGGGGGTTATGCAAATAGGCTCAAAATGCCCCCAATATGATGAACTACAAAGTCACGGAGTATCAGCTCTCAAGTTTTTGTCGTTCCGAAGAAAGTTTGGTATAGCCCCCAAGCCTGGTAGAGCTACGGGAAATATCTCTCTGTAATTTCTACATATAAACTTTAGCTCTTCTATACATTATATAGTTAATATTCTAGAGTAATTGAATGATTAATTAGTTAAAGTAAGTGTGAGGGCCTTTGACACTTACCGGGAGCCACCTGCACCAATGTGCCTCTAGTAGAATAAGGGAGATAAATCCCTCTCCGAATCCGGCTACTGCCATAACTTTTTAACTTTATAGACTTCCACTGTATAGAAGCACGTCGCCACTCATTTGGTAATGGGCTAGCTCGTGCATGGGGGTAGAAAATTTGCCCTCGGTGTGTATTCCATCAACAGCGATATGTTGCCTTGACTCTGTGTAAAGACTTTACAACCAAGATTATTCTAGAAAAAAATATCTATTTTAATTGCTTCGCGACATGATTTTCCAGTGAAATTCTGATTTATGAACGTGCTAAAATTTACAGATACCTGTCAGGTCGTTCGTGAGCTAAAACACAAGCAGGAGAAGGAGTATGGGCATTCCATAGGGCTTCTCCAGCAGTTACTGACTTACCCCAAATATCCCTGGAGATGAAACCTTTACAGTACTTTGTTCACTGTACCGTAGTATCGTCTATTAATATTTATAACATATCCAAACACACAGTGATCTGATTATGGACACGAATGTTCACACCAAGTGCAATCGCTAATTTTCAAATTATTCAATTTAATCATTATTCGATTTAATACTAGTTGCAAACAAAATTGGTCGCCAGTAAACGTCTGTGAATATAGACGTTCTGTGTCAGTGCAAATAAATGGCTTATTGCAAAAAATCAGCGTTACGTCATATAGATGTCGACGTCCAATCTCGATGGACACTCTCGTGTTCTGGTACATGTAGGCATTGTCGTGATATGACTGACAAAATGTCGAAAACGGCGTTAAATTCCACTCACTCACTCGATTACCAAAGCCTGCCGCTCCTATCATCCCACTCACTTGGATCGCGATATTCAACAACACCCTACAATGCCGATTTCGAACGCAGAGAAAATGTCAGAGTGATGTCAGATGTGCATGGGACTCAAAACTTTTACAGAATCAAAAGTATCAATCAATTTAAAATGTAGGACACCTGTATTATTGCTTTGTACCGGTAACAGATACAATCGCATGTTTGTGGTCGAAACACGCAGAAATCAGCCACCATGGTGAAGTTGGTTCAGACCCTACATTTTAAACGTCAAAAACATGTTGCAGTATACCTGTTCATAATCGTAGTCCAGAAATACTACATGCGCTTCGTCTGTAGATCGATCTGCTTTCACTATCTAATATGCAAAGCCGGGAAATCTGCATTATCTCAAGTGATGTGGCATTTAGAGATGATACAGAACCGCATGGAAATTGTAGAACCGTTTGGCAGAGTGTACCCGTCTTATAGGTAAAACAGCATTGCTTCTGCATCTTACGTTATGGCGGCGTCTTAGATAACGACGCCATTTTGTATTAGAAACTGTCGCTCTTCTCTATTAGAGGCTGCTAGTTTGTATTACACAAATACCATTCCCGATGTCTTTAGGAGAAGCGCAGCTGTGCGGAGAGTTCGCCTGCAATGTGAACGCACGTTGTGTGTTCAACAATGATGCCGGTTACCCCTTCTGCGAGTGTAACCCGGGCTATACCGGTGACGGTAGTGTGTGCACACGAACAGGTAGGCAGTGACGCCGCAAACAGATAATGTGTGCGGCTTCGCGTGATTGTCTCCCGTGCTTGATTGTCATACTGCTATCGGCTTTGCGTGCCGGCATTGGTGGTATGAGAATGTCCCGCTTTGTCACCTGCTTGTTCATGCCTGGAAATAATAGTATATATCATTGTTTATTTTTTTCAAACATCAAATATCAGCTTTTACATGTATATCCCGCAAATACCCGCATGCCCATATTCGTTTCTAGGTTAAAACTCTGGAGACCTTATAAACGGTCAATAGTGGTAGATATTTATTCCTTCTCAGCTTATTTGCAGGGTTTGAAGCATTGTCATATCGTGCATGGCAGATAACAATGATGTTCAAGATATCATAATCCTTAATCCCTACCACCTTTGCTATATATTTTTCGTTTGGTTATAAAATGTTCACATTTCAGTTCTTCTGCTTTGATGTGCTTGGACTTGCTTCAAAGTCTGAATTGATAATTGACGTGAACGAGAAACATTCCCACTTCTGAAAATATAACCAGTTATCAATTTGGACTTGGTGCAAGTATGTGCACATACATATATCACAGGCTGCTCAACTTCTCTCCATAACAAATAAATTAGCTGACAAGACTCCTCCTGCATTTTGATGGAAACGCAGTCTCTACTGCATGAATTTTCCCCTCTATATAAATAACAAACTTTATTTCAGTTCGAGAAAGCAGAGTTCTGGTTCTGCTGTATTGGATACTAGCATATATTATGGAGTAACACAAAGGGGAGGGTGTGGATGTGACTTGTCCCAAGATGAAGACTTTTTGGGAAGGATGTAAATGTACATCGCTTTTGGCGAAATTGCCCCTTCCAAAAATAGAACTCAAAGGAAATTTTTCCTGGGCTGTCGATTTATACTTGAAAAAATTGACACGTTTCATGACTATGTTGACATCTCAGAAGTCGTATTTTCTTACACCTTTTGTTAAAGTACCTCTTCCAGGAACGGTTAAATCAAAATTCAGTTAGGTGTGTTCCTCTGAGTTCTATCTGCACGTTCTGAAGTTATATACACTCATGTACTTATGATTTTCTTACTATAGTCTGTCCATTTTAATTAGTCGTCTATTTGTCAGTAATCGACAATTAACTCTGCATATATATTTTTTTTGCGTCGTGTAGAACAAACAGAACTCTACAAAATGACTACCATTTCTCCGTGATATCGATAATATATCACGCTTGAAATAACTTTATAATTCTCTCCATATAAAAGTCCAGTACAATTGTTTCATGTACCTGGACTCAATTACATATGGAGACGTCATAATGTATTCGTGTTATCTAGCACAAAGGTCAACACTGCCGTGTACGGTCATATAGAGGTGTGTGCGCTTTATCATCCGACAATTTCACTGGGCATGAGATATAAGCGATACTCTCACGGACCGCCTGTTTTTACTCTATTCGGCAGCAATGACCTTTGTGCCAGTGAACATGAATACATTATGACGTCTCCCTATGAAATTGAGGCCCGGTACATAAACCACTGTATAGAGAGAATTTAAAAGTTGGTTCAAGCGTGATATATAAACGATATCATAGGGATATGGTAGTCATTTTGTAGAGTTCAGTTTGTTAAACACTCTGCAAATAAAAGACAATTGTTGCAGGGTTATCTATTGATTGTTGACAAGCTCAAAGTGGACGACTAATTAAAATGGACTGACTTTAAACATGAGACTTCTAAATGTGGTATATGTTCACCATGGAAATTTGCTTATATTGTTATAAAATATATCTGATTCACAAAATAAAATGTCAATGACAGTTGGTTTAATTTTAATAAATTTTCGGATAACACTGGTTTAATATTCATAATGTATATGTTGCAACTTAATTGGCGGTCTATCATGTAATTCGACGGTAGATTCCAGCTCAAATGTATTGTAATTGTGTTATTGTAGAGGACCGACAATGTGGTCAATATTACTGTGACGCTAACGCTCATTGTGCCTTCTCTGAACGTGAGCGTGCTCCTGTCTGTGAATGTAACCCTGGATTCTTCGGGGATGGCGAAACCTGCACCGAAGTTGGTGAGTACGATCTGCGCTGCTAAAGCCCCGTTAATTTCTTTTACTTCATAATTCACCTAATGTTTCAAATGTCTTTTCACGTGGTTGGATCATACACAGGCCTATATGGGTTACTCGAAGTCGGTACCATGTAGTATGTTTATACGCTGGAGGTGTCTTGTTTTTTCTCTGTATATGTGTAGTATGAAATTGGCAATTGTCATATGCCCGATACCAGTAAAAGTTGTGATGAAATGCTTACCATTTGATTGTACATTTAGAGTTCGGGTGTAACGAGGTGAACAACTGTGACACTAACGCTGAGTGTGTATTGGACCAAGAAGAACAGCGTTACAAGTGTATATGTAACGAGGGCTACAGCGGGGATGGCGTTACCTGTCTCGAACACGGCGATCGTAAGTCTTCAATAATCGAATAAAGAAAGTTTATAATGTAACGTTCCTAATGCAATTTCACCGCTCGGCCTGTATTGCTTGGGGATGTTGTCATTATCGTGAATGTGTGCTCATGTAAAATGTTTGGGTATTGGATGTCCTTTGTTAATATATGTTCATTGGATAACGACGAGGGCCGTAGCCCGTGTATCTTGATTGGTAGTTCGCTTTCCTGGGGCACACCCGGGGGTTTGTTTATGAAAGAGGGAGTAGGTAGCCTGCGTCGGAGAAGGGCATTAGTAATGGGAAAACCATAATTTGAACTCATAAAAAGGTACATTTTTCCAAAAGAAGGTTCGCCGAATCCCACTTGCCTACGGCCTGAAGTAAACCGGATTTATTCAATTACAGTAATTCAAAACGTATATTTACGCTAAAAACCGTGTTTCACAAGTAATGGAGGAAATGTTACATGGACAAAAAGTATGACCATTCGCCAGAATTGCTTTACTCATACAATGTCCTCGAAATCTTCGTTTTTTTCCAGCCGATATTAATTGCCGTCACTGTGACTCGAACGCTAGATGTGTTTATGATGTGAACCGGTTTGTATTCCACTGCCAATGTAGAGAAGGGTTCACGGGAGATGGCCTAACCTGCTCACAAATAGGTGAGTAACACATGCTTGTCTTGTGCTTTGTCAGAGTCGGTGATGGTGTGAATGTGTTTGTCTGCTTGGGCGTACACGTGCCCACTAAATATAAAGGGAGATAACTTATGATTAGATCCGATTGATGGTATCGCTTTCTCAATACGCTGACAGCGACGTTCTCGAGATCACGTTAGCTTCGTTCACCAATGAGCACATTCTGCGCGGACCAATCACGTGCACTATGTTTAACAGGATGTGTAAATGGTTGACATGTACATCTTTCAGATGATTCACCCACGCAAAGATTCTTGAGTTTTATAATAATGCTTGTCATTGTCTGTGTGCCTTTAAGATGAATTTATTCAACAACGTTTGTATATCTTTTAAATAATCATCCAATTCTAAGTCTTGCATGCCTTGGCGTGTTTTCACGCATAAATTCTATGTAATTTCGATCAAATACTTTTCCTTGCAGATGGCATCCCGACAGACGAATGCCGACGATGTGATAACAATGCCGAGTGTGTGTATGAGCAATCGGAGGATCGCTATAGGTGTCGCTGTCGAGCCGGTTATCGCGGAGACGGGTATCGTTGTGGACCAATCGATTGCACTGTACTTCGGGATTGTGACCCCAACGCTCGATGTGTGGCGGACCAGGAAACAAACTTGTATGTGTGTAGATGTAACCCAGGCTATCAGGGTAAGTGAACGTATGAGAAAACTTCACGCACAAGATGTCCAGTCACCTTAGAGGAATCTATGTGACGATGACAGACTTGGACAATAGAGGCTCTAGATGAATCGGAAGTGCCATTTCTGACATTGAGACTTAACCGTGTCAAAATGTGTGAACAGTTGAACCGGAAGTGAAAAATACAACCGTTGATTGGCTACATAGTATTGCGCCAACCACTTTTTTCTCTTTCCGAAATCCACTTTGTCCACTATTGAATTTCTGCAATAAGAAGTTCTGATTATAGTATGAATAATTTGTATGATTCAAGAACAGTACACACATATAAGTCTCGGAATATGTGGGCTTCAATGTTTTCAATGTGTGAAAGTATACATTTCAACATAGTTTTTATGACTACCATATTCCTTGTTTAGGTGATGGAAGAACATGTGTTTCCGGTGGCTGTCATGTCGTCAACGACTGTGATATCAACGCCAGATGTGTGGAGGATCCACGTGACACACGCTTGTCGGTCTGTGTGTGTAACCCAGGTTATGAGGGTGACGGAAAAGTCTGCATACAGAGACGTGAGTTAGCACATTTTCTATTCGCTCGCCTAAAAATGCGGACATAGTATGTGATTGTCAACTTTTCTATATACAGTTGCAATTTTGGGTAGTGGATACACTTGGGGGAGACAATTCATTGCGTACCAAAATCTGTGACTTGATACAGTAAGGGTAGAATGGGGTCAAGGTCAAATGGTAAAGACCACTGACGGTGTGTCGTTTAACAAAAAGTGGGGTCAAAGTTTGAGGTCATTCTGGCCCAAGTGTGTCTGTGTAATGGAATCCTCATTAAATTCAGGGATTCTCAGAAGTAATTGACCTCTTGTATATTTTTTTCCGGCAGTTGTCCCGTGTAATCAGGTGAACAATTGTGACCCACACGCCGAGTGTTTGTATGATCCGGACACCGTGGGATACCGATGTAGTTGCCGTCCTGGCTACGTGGGAAATGGTCTAACGTGCAGGAGAAGGGGTGAGTCGAATCATCCCAAAACATATTGCCACTGGAATAGTGAACTGCTGAAGGCATCCAGCTTCCATTCTTAAAGTTACGGAGAATATTCTATGTCAACGTCTTTTCATGCACTATGTACGTCACCCGCATCGCACCTCTAACGGTTGGTCCTCTGAAAAAAACTTATCGGAGTCCTTACTCTAAGCGACAAACATGCAATTACCGCACCGCTCTTACAAGAAATGAAATACTTCCTATATCTAAATTTAATGAATATTGTAATCTATTATTCTGTCACAAATTTATTCACCACTCTGCTTTTCTTCTTACTTTGTATCGCTACTATTTCGTGAGGCAAGCAGCAATACATCAGTATCCAACCCGTAATTCTCATATGAACATATACCGACATTTATGTCACTCACAACTAACATTCCACGCCGTTAAACTAAAAGGTCCACATCTATGGAACACTCTGCCTAATGATCTCAAAGCCATCCCCTCCAAATCATTATTTAAGAGGGAAATTACTAGATATCTTATGCAGCATTTATCTTTGTAATGATTATACTTTTTCTACGTTTCTGTACATTGTTATATATATTTGTGCTAATGAGTCTTTATATCCTTAATTATTCGTGTAGTGTCCTTAGCAAAATTTAAGTAACTATACTTCTAATTGAGTATCGTGCTAGTTTCAGAACACTGCTTGTATATATGTCACTGTATAATCTGTTGTCTTTATTCATCGATAACTCTCTCATAACTCACTGCACTACTTAACAATATTATTATTATGCCTTTATGGGATAAAACAAGCCCTTCGGGGTTTTACTCTCGCCTAGATAAAATTATGTCAAATATCTATGTTCACATATTTATATATTCATATCTGGTGAATAAAGCTTCAAATCAAATCAAATCAAATGTTCGGATCAGATGTTCTTACAATCAGTGGTACGCTTCGAACCGAGTGTTTGCCATTGTCCTGATGTCTGCTAATGGTACAGCGCCATAGGGGATACTGCGACGACAAAACCCTCGATGCTGTGTAAAAGTATACAGGTGGATGGATTATAAAAAAATCGTGAACTTAACTGTTACCCATTTAGTAAGATCAATACGATTGCGTGAAGATTGTTGTCCTTGATTGCAGAATTTGATTGCCGTACTGATCCCAGTCTGTGTTCGCCAAGCGCCACGTGTGTCCAGAACGAGGACGTGTTTGTCTGTGTGTGTAATCAAGGTTACGAAGGGGATGGCAGAATATGCAGTCGTGAGTCTATAGAAATACATGTAGTATTGTGGTACATTCTTGATCATTGATGTATGATGATGGATGAACTTGACCAAACAATCATAGCAGCATTGCCCCTGACCATGAACAAACACTCTCACAATATTCGCTGACGTATCAGTCCACTATGGGTCTAGTCTTGATCAATTAGCTATCCTATGCATATATACATTCATGGTTAGGCTCTGATTTCTGCAAGCTTTGTTCACATTTGCCAACAACGAATGGATGAGCTGTTAGTTACGGTGGAGACTGACACCTCAGATCTAGGTCATTCAAATGGCGGAAATATCAGTTTCCTATAAATAATCCAATTTTTGATATAATAAAATTACCGGTATATGCTCATTGTTGAAACAAATATGCAAGATTTTACTTGAATATGGCTGAATTTGTTGCCATAGCAGCAACCCTTTCCATTCAATAGAAATACTATGGGAATATAATACAAGGTTATTTATGGATAACGACTTATTTTATTGCTCTGGTGCTGACGTTTCGTTAGAATTATCTTCGTGAAAGTGAGAAGTATCTTCAACGAAAAGTCAGCACCAGAGTAATAAAAGAAGTTGTTATCCATAAAATAACCTTGTGCTTATATGTATGCCCACTTCTAAATGCCTATCAAAGAAAACAAAGATGGAATAGATATGAAAGATTCAAGAAATTCAGGCTTTTTTTCAAAAAAATTAAGTTGATGGCCCTCATGTTTTTATTTGTCTTCAGAGGAACCCGGTGATTTACATGTTATTTGATATTTTGATTGAAAATCTATGTTCAGTTTTATCTAAAAAGCAAATCTTATTGTTAATTTTCTGCATTTCTTTATCATTTCTGTGTTAATT